>JAVXUL010014433.1:0-12206 GCA_035590515.1 Trichilia minutiflora | reverse complement strand
TAATCAAAACTATATTAAATGAGAACAAAGATATATATTTTTTCATATATATATTCTCTAAAATTATCATCCCACAAGATATTTTTACAATTTAATCAAATTTAAAAAAAATTTATAATAATGATAATCAAAATTTTAAAATAAATTATTAATAAAAATCGGGTATCTAATAAAAATCGGTACCCAATTTGCTAAGACCTGATTCAGTCCTATTTAAAATCGGATCTAAATTTTTGAACCTGATCCTGATCTTAATTAAATAGAGACCCCATTTTTCGGGTATCTAATTTAGATCCGAATCGATAACCTAAAAATCTAAATTTTTTGAACAGCCTTAGCTATTAGAAAAGAAAAAGAGATTTGGATCCTTTTGTTGTTCCTTTTGCTTCACTTTTATTCATCCTTCCTATGATGGGACTTAGTATAGGAGAATGGGAATGATGGATCCTTCTTACTATTAGATAGTGTGATAACCATATTTCATTAATGCTCTCATTATGTCAGAATTGTAGGGTTATAGTGTCTGTCACTGTCATGCCATCCAAAGTTGACAGATGACAGGACAGACGGATCAGAGTTACAAGGTCTGTCACTGTCATGCCGTCCCAAGTTGACAGGTGATAAGACAAACGGATTAGAGTTACAGGGTCTGTCACTGCCATACCATCCCAAATTGACAGATGATAGGACAGATGGATCAGAGTTATAGGGTCTGTTACTACCATACCGTCCAAACTTGACAGATGATGGGACGAATGGAAATGACGGATCAGGCGATAGCCTGATTCGTGAGTTCTACAATGCTTTCTAATCATTTCTATTTTTAGGCTGCCAGATTCCTTGGGATTAGGAGTCAGGAGTCCTCTAGGTCAAGGATGAGGTATGACTACTTTCTGATCCGAGGTTTATTTTATTGAAGGATCAGACAGCATTAAGGGAGAATGAAGGGGATTTGATCAGGGATTTTCCTTTTAGGATCAAGGGTTACACGTGTCTGTTGTAAAGATCTTCATGTGTCATCCTCACTTTCTACCCAAATATATATACATACATATATATATAAATTTAACCGAATAATATTCATGTTTTTTAAATATTAAATCAAATAATATATATATATATCTTAAATTTTAACCAACTGATACAAATATATATCCTATAAAATTACTGAAAATTAATTTTTTTACCAATTCATTATGAGGGCGGTTTTGATACCACTTATTGGATATTTTTAATTGATGAATTAAATTTAGCATATCTAAAAAAATTACTCAATTAAATTATCAAGATAAAGTGTTAGAGAACATACATAAAATTCACTCTAAATTCTTAAATCTATAATAGAGTAGTTATGTAATTTCCAAATCAAATATTCAAGGTTTATATTTTCTGATGATAGGGTATTAGGAAACACCCTTTTAAATACTGACTTGAAGATCATAATTTAATGGATATAGAAAATCCTAAATCATTTAGTAACTCATACTATTTATTTCTATTTGGCCTATTATAAATTAAAAATAAGATTAAATCTTTATACATATTAATGTTCATATTTTAATTAGATATATTAAATTCATATTAGTTTAATTTTATTAGATTACTTAAATTTTGGGTTTAATTTATAATAGTCTATAATATACATTATTAAACATATAAACTTATATATTTATTAAATTAAATTCAACAAACGATCCTTTCTGTCGTTTTGATAGTGTGATAAATGTTTGGTAACAAATTGAATATGCTTTGTTTGTGGAATTTTGTTGATTAAAACTTTTGAAATGGTCCAACGTATCCCAATTGGTTTCAAGAGAATTATTTTGGTTTTAGATTTGGTTAATGGATTTACTATTAATTTATTTTTATCGCAATTTTTTATTGGTTGATTGTGTCCCACTATGGAAATAACAAATTTATTGGAAATTATTTTTGTTATATATATCACTTATTTTTCTCATTAATTTGTCTCCATGTTCTCCTCATTATTGGTTGATTATGTATATCACTTATTCTACGTCTCCATGTTCTCCTCATTAATTTGTCGGGGAATCTCTGTACTATGGATTGATTCACTTTATTTATTGCTTGGATGATTTTTTGTATTTTCATTTTTGTTTTTTGCATAAATGTTTTTCCTGTTTTATATATTTTTGAGCTACAATTTTGATTAACTTGCAGAAAATGCAAAAACAATCATCTTTATGAAATTGTTCGCAATTAACAATTGATTTTTTTAGTATTATTTGAGTTCTCTAATTTTTCTCTCTTTTCATTTTCATCTAATAATTAAGATAATATTATATCTCCTTCAAATATCACTCGTATTCTTCTGTTTATTTTAAAAGCCCCTAATTTTGAGTTACTCTCTTTGAAATATCTTATATTATTATATTATTAATAATCATTTATATAAAGAATTTATAAATTATTAATAGTAATTTATATAAAAAATTTATGTGCATATATTTTGGGAGTCAGAATAAGACAAATTGAAGATCAACATCATTCGTACCTGGTCAAGTTGACATTAATTAATTATTTGCTGAATTCTATATCATAAATTAATTCCTACCGCTTAATTTGTTGTAATTCGTTTAATTGAATTGAATTCTATTGACGTTGGAATGAGAGATGCATAGCCGACCGAGTTATCCATGCGTGTCCACGGATTAAAAGCTATTTGATAAATTAAGTGACTGGATGATAATAATTTATTTATATCTTTATTAAGTCACTTTTTAATCATAATAAATTTAATAAAATTAATTTTATTAGAATAGACACTCTATATACAATATAGGCATAATTCTCATTAGTAAATTTTAATTATATTATCTAAAATTTCATTTTTAATAAATATTTCATATAATATAATAGATTGTACTGTAGTAATGTAGTATTCAAAAATGATAGAGCAAATGACCCCAAAATGATTGTATGTCTCAAGAGAATAAAGCAAAACTTAAGCCACAGAGTAATATGGACTATTGAGCAAATCCCATCAGAAAATGCCTTGCTGATGCCTTAGCTAATCTCAGTTCAAAGTTAAAAGCGATTGGTCATTGAAATATTTTGACAAATTTCGTTCATGATTCAAGCATCAGTCAGTCAAAGCAAGTTTTTAATCAGATCAAAATATATTCTTTTTGAATGGACCCAATTCAACAATATATTTTAAATTGAATCTTACTAGTAGATAAGTTAGAAGCTTGAAAGCTTACACAGCAGGTTGCACATTACATTTTGCTGCAAGAAAATTTGTATAAAAGATCAATTATCAGTCCATATTTAAAATATTTTGACCAAACTGAAGCAGAATATGTTTTCGGAGAGGTATATGATGGTATATGTGGGAATCATCCAGGGGAAGATCTCTAGTTCAAAAGATTATTTTTCAAGAAAATTATTGACCGCCATTGCATAAAGATGCAGAAACTTATGTACAGAAGTGCGATCGATGTCAAAGATACTCATGAGTTTTAAGACAACCTGCAGAAGAGTTAAATCCAGTCACGAGTCTATGGCCTTCATGAAATGAGCCTTAGACATAGTGAGACCTTTACCTCAGGCTGTTAGATAACAAAATTTCTTCCAATGGTACAGATTATTTTACGAAATAGTTTCTAACAACGGACCTCAATTTTCTGGAAAGCAAATTCAGGATTTTTTTTCAGCAATTAGGAATTAAGAATTATTATTCAACTCCATATTATCCTCAAGGAAACAAGCAGATAGAGATTTTCAACAAAGCGATCCTTGATAATTTGGAAAAGAGGCCTGAAAATCAACGACCAAAATAGGTATATGAGTTACTCAAGTTTTATGGCCTTATCATACCACAAAAGGGAACTGACGTGCGACTATTGGAAAGGTGTTGATTATATTATTAAGTGGATTATCTTATTTAATCTACTTATTTAGAAAGTTTTGTATATATTTTTCTTACCTTTTTATTATAAGATTGTTTATATTTTAGGTAGTTTAATTTTATTAGGAGTTTCCTATTATTAAGAATTGTATTTTGTATATATTTCTCATTTTTGGTTAATGAAGATCAGAATTTTCATTCCAAAATTCTTTAGTTTTTACATGGTATCAGAACCATGGCTGATGGGAAGAAAAACGAGAGTTCTGAATTAGAAAAGAAAATATTCAGTCCTTACACATTGAACTCGAATGACAATCCAGGTAACTTAATTACCTAAGTTCAGTTGAAAAGCGAGAATTATAAAGAATGTATGCGAGCTATGCAATCGATATTGTGAGCTAAGAAAAAATATAATTTTGCTGATGGATCTGTCAACCAACCAGCAGATGATTCCCCAAAACTTGAAGATTGGTGGACAGTTAACTCTATGTTGGTTTCTTGGGTGTTTAATACTATTGAACCCACACTTCACTCTATGATTTCTCACATGGAGAACATGAAGGATCTGTAGGAGGATATTAAATAAAGATTCTCAATTGGGAATGGTCCACAAATACAACAATTGAGATCAAATTTGATAAATTATAGGTAAGATAGACAATCCATTGTTTCCTATTTTGAAAAACTTAAAATATTGTAGGATAAAATAAACAACTATGATCAAATACCAGTTTGTGTTGGTACAGGCGACAGATGTAATCTTACCATTGAATTGGAAAGAAATCGAGAAGAAGAGAGAGTTCGTCAATTTTTGATGGGCATGGATGAAAAGGATACAGAACAGTTCGTTTTAATATTTTGAGCACTAAACCCTTACCCAATCTGAATCATGCCTATACTATGGTTATATAGCAAGAGCGGGTGCGAACAATTACATGAACAAAGGAAGAAAGAGATAATCCTATGGGTTTGTAGTTTGGACTAATGGTAGAAATTTAGGGGGATAAAGATAAATCCTCTATTTGTTCTAATTGCAACAAAGACGAACATGATCCAGAATGGTGGGGTAACAAGCCACGTAAAACTTCTACGGGATGAGAAGACAGTTAAAAACGTGACAATAGAGGTGGATGTAATAAAGGAGGAACTGCTTGTGCCAACACCACACAAGTAACTGGAGGTAATGGTGGGTATAGAGTTGTGACAAATTCAGATCAAAAAGGCCTTAGTGGATTGAGTAATGAGCAGTGGTCAACTTTACTCAATATGTTGAGTGCTCATCAGAATAATACCAATGAGAAATTGATACGTACATAGAGGACTTTTCCTTAGATTATTGGCACAGGAGTTGTCATGCCCCAACCCAAGGTTCCACATGTGACAATCACTACAGACTCCCAATATGCACTCAATAATCTCGAATACATCTCGAAAGCCTGTAAGGCTTCTGAAAAACCTGTTTCAAAAATAAATATACAAATACTTCCAAATAATTTCATCCACAATACCCAAACTTCTCAAAACTTCTTAATTCAAACCATAAACGCTTCAAATGATCAATTCATTTCATAAACTATTCATCAAAGCATTTAAATACATACTCAAGCAAGTAAAAAAAGTAACAATGTAATTTATAAATTCTTTACAATCCATAAAGATCAGATACCAAAAATAAAAATAAAGGTAAGCACTCCATTCCCAGTGGACTTCAAATGTTTTCAAGTGAGTCGAATGAAAGGTATACCTGTTGCCCTCAAAACCTGGAGGGATCACTACTAATAGACATGTTCAGCTAGCTTTTTAAATCTAAAACTGAAAGGTAAGGGGGTTCGGGAGTATACTCCATGAGTGAACTAAGTATTAAAATAAATAAACACCACTTAATATAAAATTTATAAAGTAAAGTATTCTTTTGAAATACAAAGGTATGATTCAAAAATCATTTAAAAAATGATTTAAGGTAAAATAATTGATTTAGTGGAAAGCATAAAACATATATATAAAATTATTGGACTGGCTTCCTTTCCCAATAATTACCTCGACCCTGGGTAATCCCAAGATCATCAGTGGATTTTGTATGCAGGTGAAAATTATAAGGCTTTATAAAGTTTAATTCAAAATATAAATAATAAAAGTATGCATATTTTTATTAAAAAAAAAACACCTATCGCTGACGTTGTCTCAAGTAACCACGTTATGACATCCATGACTAACCCGACGAGATACACAGATGGTGAATCAAATCTCAATAACTCATCAATATCACACCTTATACCATCCCCCACCTGTGCACCTCCACTCACCTACACGGCCTCTCCCCAGGTCGTCCTAGCTACCTCCCTATAACTACTTTAACAAAATCCCAGCCCTCATGGCCGTTATCACCAATAGGCATACATATAATCACATATTCATACATGTCCAATAAATCTACAAGAAAACATAAACATGAGCATCACAATATTCATTAAACATAAATCAATATGGCCTCTTGGCCTTCTCTTAACACAATTACATTTTATCCAAACCATATATATACATAAACAAGTATGTAAAACAAGAGCATAAAACATATAAGGTAAACTTGGTAAAACATTTATAAATAATTTAGAATAACCAAAAATTTATATTAAAGCAATAAAAATATAAAGTTGTTCACTAACAGTTTAGAGAGGGTATACACTCTCTAATTCTCCTTGGTTCTCGACACTTCATGCGGGTTCCTTGCTCGTGTATCTTCGGTTAAACACATATGCCAAAACCATATTAAAACACATTTTTAAACTAAGAATGAGATTCGTATGCATGCAGTGTATTCTATTTCGGATTTCTAACTTTGATTAATACACGAAATCGACTAAAATCCTTGTTACTCACCCGATTATCTATTTTCTATCATTACAAATTCATATTTGAGCTAACCTAACACATTTTGATTCAATTTCATGAGTTTAACAGGTAGACCCTCTTTTTCATCAAAACAGTAACTCGAACACTATTCTTACCTAACCATATTTTTCGAATTTACGTTTTAAGCTACCTAATGATTCACCCAACCTCTTTACAAATAAATAATGCATAATAACCTAAATGCATGTAATAAAATTAGCGAAATCCCCGTAGATGAACAGTAAAATTTATTTTTTAAAGATTTAATAAAATGTGAAATGAAAGCTGCAGACGGGTTAGAAATAATGCCATTTTTGCACCATTGGTTTGCTTCAATTTTGCCTCAAATATGAAAAATCCCAAATGAAACCCTAAAACCCTAGCTTCTCAATTGCATTTTTGCACTTTTTTCGACAATGTGAGGCCGATAGAAAGCTTAGAATATAAAATGTGGGTTGAAAGCTTAGAATATGAAATGTAGGTTTATTCTGAAGTGAAATTGAAAAGATTACAAGAAATGGGGGGGTTATGAGAGGAGAGGAGAGAACGTGAGAGAAAAGAGAGAGGAGGAAAAAATGAGAGAAACGGTGGGGAAGAGAGGGTTTAGCCCCCTATTTATAATAAGAGGGTGAAATTACTATTTTGCCCTAAAAAATTATATAGGAGAAGTTTTTGGATAGCGGCAAATTGATCATTTTGTAGGGTTTTTCGTCAATTTAGTTGAACGAATCAATGGATTTATTTAATTGAAATGATGAATTCGATCGAACGAATCAAGGTTTGTTCGAACAAATCCTTCGATACTTCAAAAAGTTTGGGAGCTTCTAATTTGCCATTTGATCGAATCTCCTATTCGTTTAAACGAATCTTAGGCAAAAATTTTTTCAAAGAGTCCTCAAAATATCGATCAAATAAATTACCCTATTCGTTCGATCGAACCAGTTAAAATAGTAAAATTTCATTTAAATCCTCCTCAAATTTAGAAAATATCATTAGTCCCATTTAAAATAAAACTATCGTTTAATTACATTGAGGTCTCTGTATTTACGACTTCAAAAATCAACCTTAACCAACTAAATCCTCAAAATAATTATAGATTCACGATGTCCTGTCAATTATCTATATGATGGGCATAATTATATGCATAAGAAAAATAAAAAATTATCGTATTGCCCTTAGGACTTAGACACGTGGCTCACATATTCGACCTCCTAGTCTTATACACATATCATATAATACAAACCACATTTAAAAATTTTAAATTATCATAAAATATGTTCCAATGTATTTGTCTATAATTAATTACATATTTAAAATATTTTTAAAATAATAATAAAATAAATAAAAGTTCACGCATACTTAGAAGAGTATGCATTTCCTATAATCCTTCACATAGGCTCATTCTTTGCATTATCTACTATTATTTCATAATTATACTAATAATTACATTAATCTCTATACCCTAATGGATAGCCATGCACTTCTATATGTAATAACTATGGTTATTAATCTTCAATTTCCTAGTCAACATCCGACCATCAAGACTTAATCTATTTTTTTGTTATTTAACTGATTTCGAACAATAAAATCCCCTTATTAATTCCTTAGTATCACTCATTGATTAAAATCTAATCTAATTTATATCTAATTCATTCTCCACAACTTCAAGCTTAATTTCTTACAAATAAGTCTCTAATTTACTAATTTTAACATATAAATAGTGCAATCTAACTCAATTTATCAAAATTAATCTTAATTCTTGAAATTCATAAAATGAACAATTAACCCTAATTTTAAAATTCAAACAAATATAAAATTAACACTTAAAATGATTTAGAAACTTTACCAATGAGTTTATTTAAGCTTTAAAAGGCTAAGATTGTTGTTGGTTATGGAAAACTATAAAATGCTCAAACCTTAACTTTTCCTCCTGTGTATATTTCTTATCCAAATCAATGAAACAAAGTTTGTAAGAGGTAAAAGATGTTGAGTTGTGATGAATTTGAGTGAAAAATTGAAATTTAATTAGTGAAAATTGAAGAAATCAATAAGAGAAAAAAATTGCAGAAATTAAAGAGGGGAAAGAAATCAGAAGCAAAACAGAAAGGGGAGGAAAATAAATGATTAGGGGGTTTATCCCTATTTATAATAGTCTAAGAAGTTATCCAATTTTCCTTGAATTAATAAAGAAAAGAAAATTTTAGACAAAAATAGGATTCATAAGGCCTTATAAGTGAACCAACACTGATTCATTTAAGAGGCGAAAACCAGTGCATTGACTAGTGTTATAACCAACATCCATCATCTACCAGTTATCCAAATCGGTGCCAAGACTAGCACAGTCTTGGGTTCCTTCTGGATCGGTCTTCTCTTGCCCTCTTTGCTTTGTTTCCCTAGTTTTTAGCATTTGTGTTCTTCTATTTTTGGATCCATTTTACCACTATTCTTTGCCTATTTTCGCACTATTTTCTCTCTAACCATAAATTCTTGCAATCTTTTTAATGTATCAATAATTTATTGGCTAATCATCAGCCTCGATTAACATAAAATTCTGTTTAAAACTTGAGAGTTTGATAAATTCTACTATAAAACTTCTTTCATACTTAATTATTTATCAACTAAATCTTTTTTAATTATATATTAAGCTTCAATATAATATTAATTCCTCATGAATTATACCGGTACATGCATGTGATAAAAATATCCTTAGATTATAACATGATCAAAATACCCTTAAACTTATATAACGGGTTTTCCAATTCTACCCCCTGAAAAAAGTTTTATCTCCAAGATTCTACATACCTTATTAGGGGAACAATTATGGATAAGGATATCTCCTAAAACTTATACATTCTTATGCCATCTCTTTGACCATAATGCTTCATTATAAAATTGTTACCACGATTATGACTTCCATGTTGCTCAGGACTTATCCTACTTATAAAGAATTCCTATTAGTTAAACTTCACACTATATCTTCTTGGACAATTCTCATTTTTCTGTTATGGCTTTACCCATCTTAACATTGTCTAACTTTCTCTCTTCCATTTTCTCCTATTCTATTCCACAATTAAATCATGTCAGATAAGTATTTGATAGTCTGAGGCCATCCATTATATCGCAATTAGCTTTATCCATATACTGGTCTATCAAGAAATGATGCCTTGAGTTGTTCAATGTCCTTAAACCATCCACTTCTCTATTTTACCTAATTTTAGGGTCATAGGTGCTTTCCCATTAAGTTTCAAACTATTCTACTATAACCTTAACTTCTATATAAAGTCTATGGATGATTTGAGATAGTTTGGGTTGTTGTTGATCATTTCCTTATTTCTTGATCACTATAACCTTTCTCATTACACATACGCCCTTCTCATTCTTTACTTCACTAAGACTACTATCATGTACCTTACCCTTGTTCAATAAATACTCATCATTGGTATCTTAATAAACCAACCATTTAAAGAATTTCCTTTTCAATTACCTATTTGAGTACTTCATAGTCTGGTTACACCTGTAGCACTTGGAGGGAGATAAATGGCTTAAAGGTTATTAAATCTTGCTAAATCTCATGTCATAGATTTCTTTCTAACCATCTTATTGATCAGAACCCAAGATTGCTTATTCACTCCCCTTCTAGGTGATTTACTCTCACCTTTTACACTCCTTACCTTCTCTTAATTGTTTCTTGATCGACTTTGCCTATTTTATCACCTATCACTCACTAATGAATTATTAGCTCTCAATATTAAGTTTTCAAACTGCATCTATCTGGGAAATCCCTAGAACTCTAATTCTCCTAATGGATTACTACTTGAATCCACACTAATACCCAAAGACTTGTTATGCTAACACTTTACTTTAGCTATTTCTGGTAGCTTACTCTTAGAACTCCATTATAAACTCATGTACACTTCCCATCCTTATATATATCTTTTATCATGACCACCTAAATCAAAATCTTAGTGCTTTCCTTTATTCTTTTAATTTTTTCTTAAACTTTATCATATGCCAGCATGCTGATACTCAGTAAATAAAAACTTAAGAGGAAGAGAAATTTTTATGTGCAATTAGTTTAAAAAACAAAATTCTTGTCAGTTAAATTGGTTTTGTTGTCGTAACAACATTAGGGATTCTATTTCTTATCCTCTCTATTACTTTTTGACTTGTTCTTAGATCTTGGTTCTGTTTTTACTATAGAAAAATGTACCACTAGTTATTTTCACCATAATTAACTTTTTCATCCCTAGAATTATCTTGATGCTTTACGTTAATGCCAAAAACTCCAATAAAGTCCTCTGATAATACATAGGTGTAATCAAATCATCCCCCAAAATTTCATTATGATCCTAGTTCTTCCTATACTGTACTAGTAATTCTTTCATTGAAATCTAACTTCTTTTATTATAATAATAATTCTTATATATAGGATTATTTATATTTTCTTTTACTAATTCCTTTTTTATCGATATGGTTGTCTCCTCAATTAATGCTCTCTCTCAATTGAGATGTCCCAATAACTTATAACCAGTTTTTTGATACAGACAAGCACCATCACTTTTGTCATAATGACGAGCAGTATAGCTATTCTTGTTAATTATACTTTTAGTAAGAAGATCGCTTCCAACGGTTCTAGCTTAATCTTTTACTCTATAGTCCACTCAACTTCACCTTCACTCATCTAAAAATTACTTTCTCTACTAATTGTATCTATAGTAGTACTTTTGAATGATATTTTGAGTGGAATATCCATTTCATCCTATAAGGCTTACAACTCTTCTTTCCCTTCTTATTCATTAAAATTGTCTCATCTTGCTCACTAATATGTTTACCTTTGATACATTTTTAGATTGACATTATAATCATCCTCCGTGTTTGCACCTTATCATTAAATTTTACATTAAGTTTTGATTTTAGTAGTTAAACATCAATATCTATTTGAGTTTCATCTTTCACAATAATGAATTAATTTATGCTCAATGACAATATCTTGGTCTTCAAACTTCTCTCTTCTATTAACATAACTTAATACTCTTTCTTCTATGTACTTCATCTTCAATAATCTTCTTTTTTACCGCCACTCCCTACTCTTACCACCTAATTTGTAATTTTATGATCATTTATTATTTTTTTAATCACTTATTTGCCAACCTGGTATTCTTAGTGCCGCCATATTTTACATTCCAGTTATTTTACAACTCAACTCAAGGAATAAAAATCTAATAAAGCAACGAAAAACACTAATACTTGAGTCATATTCGAGAGTATGTTGTTGGATTTGAATATAGAGCTTGATAGCGTTACAAGTAAAATTTAAATTTTTTATGCTTAGGATATCCGTAGAATAGAGTAGATTTTTATTTTATTTTTAGTAGATTTTGATTTCCTTTTTGTGATTATTTGTGTGTTTTTGTGTGAATGAATGATTGTATGAATATGTATGTAT
>JAVXUL010014422.1:0-12206 GCA_035590515.1 Trichilia minutiflora | reverse complement strand
ATGTTAAACTTAGATGAGATAAGTTGAAATGTGAAGTGGACTAGTGTTGATAGTTTGAAAGAAAAAATAATAAACATGCTTAGAAAAACTGAGATGAATTTAGGAATTGATTGTGCCAATTACAAAATCGAAGCTTGTGAATGTTTTTGTGTTAAAAAAAAAGTGTTAGACGTGAAGCTTTGGAGCTGAAAAAAGAAAGAAAAAAACTAAGCAATAAAACTATTCCAATATTTTGAGGGTCTTAGTAACCGGAGGTTGGCATCACAAATATTAACAATCGCATAAAACGGATTCTTGAAATAAGAGTATGCAAAGCAATCGAGGTTTCTAACATGCTGAGTAACCAGAGGTTGGCATCATAAATCTTAACACTAGCGTAAAAAGGGTACTTAGAACCAAAGTAAAAATTAAAAAGCTTAGAAAGAAATAAGCTCAATTTGTGAAACGTCTATAAAATTCTATCAAATGACACTTATGAGTAAGGGTAGAGTGAAAGGTAAGATCTATTTTAGATTCATTTAAGTTTTTCAAAGGCATAAGTTTTAGAAGAAAATGAAAAAAAATTAATGCTAGTCTATTGGAGCATAGATACTTGTCGAGTTTCGAGTTTGGCATCAATGCGATGGATTTGTAGTTCATGAATTTTATTAATAGTAAACATCAAGTTTTGTATTTGTATGATTGGTTTTAGTGTGTTTTTTATTATTTTTGTGTGATTGTATGTTTAATTGTTGCATATGTGTGTACACCGTCTGAGTGTGGTAGTTTAAGATTGGGATTTTGTGGATAGGTCTCTGGAAAGTCTCACGAGACTTCACTCGTCCACTAGGGATATCCTAGGGGTTTAAAAGGCTTTTTACATATTCTAAATACAACCTTGAGTCCTACAGAAGTGGATTAGAATTAGGTTAGGATTAGTTTTTTTTTATTTTTCTTTTAGATTAGTTTTGCTCGAGACCAATAAAATATAAGTTTGGGGGGATTTGATTAGTTGATATTTATTAATGTTTCTTGGCTTATATTTTACCTATTTTTGAGTTAATATATGATGTTTAAATGAGTTCTTGCTTGTTTTTGTGTTGTAGGGCCAAATTCTCATAACTTCTTACAGAATAATCAGATTTGTATTATTCAAGTTTTTTTGGAAATATGACTCAAATATATACAACTTTTATGAAGACATCAAGATCATTTAAAGTCGTTAAGGGTATAAATCGAAGGCTTGAAGATAGGATGCAGAATATCATCCCCAAAACAGCAAGTCGGTGCTGCAACGCCAGAAACCAGGCTGCAGTGCTAAGTCCCTAACTTCATACTAGTAGAAATATAGCAACTTGGTGCTACAGGACCAGATCTGAGGCTGCAACGCTAGCTACAGCACCCACTTCGCAAATTTTGCATTTTTTGACGTTTTTGGACTCCTAATGCATCTTAAACTCGGTTCTTATAAAAAGACACCTAAGACATGAATCAAGGAGATCTTAGACACCTTTTAGAGGCAAAAAACAAGTCAAGAACTCAAGCAAAAACAATCAAAGATCCAATAACAACAAGGATTGAAGATTGAAAGCAAGATTGAAGTGAAGACAATCTGAGTTTTTTTCTTCTTTCTCTCTTGTTGTATTTTCATTCTTTGGGTTGTTTGACTATAAATTCTATGTCTATGAATGTTAATTTAATTGATTTCATATTAGGCTAAATTTATTTTCTGGAGAATTGATGTAGTCTTAAGTATGGATGATGTTTTAATGCTATATGTTTATTGCTAAAAATTTGAGATTGTGTTATTTGATTATTCAATGGTTAATGCTTCAATCGCATAGGGATATGGATTGTTGATTTAAATTCTAAACTTTTGCACTTGGGAGAGTGAGTTTAGGGTGGATAGTGAACAATTTAACAGGGTTATACAATTAGTCGGGAGACGGTTGGTAATTCAGAGACTATTGGGATTGAATATATGTTTAATGCGTTTTTAAGTATGAATTGTAATAGGGATATTCAATTATACTTAGGAATAGAATCAAATAACCTCGGGAGAGGAAGTTGAATACATAAAATCTGGTTTATAACTCAACTCAGTACTTAGGCTTAGCTAGTATTAAAATAGATTCCTACTTAGATGAACCTAATTTTCTAGACTCGTATTCCTTGAATTTTCCAGTTTGTGTGACTGTGTTTTTGTCTTCCATTTAGTTTTTATTATTTTTTTTCCTTAGGTAGTTTAGTTTAATTCCTTTTAGATTGGTTTTCTAGATAAAATTAGTTTTAGTTTGCATATAGGCATCAATAAGATTATATATTCCCTGTGGATACGATACCTTACTTACCGTGGGATTATAACTTAAAATCGTACACTTGCGATAAAATTTACACGTTAGGTTTATATGAAATAAACATATAATCTATTTCCATTTATTACTTTACCCACTAATACATTTTGAAAATGTAGTAAACATTCATTTTCTTTAAATTGTATATTGTAACCACCTTACATAGTACAGAAATAGAAATAATGTTTCGAGTGGCGTTTAGCAACATGCAACACAAAGTTTAATCTCATAATGTGTCTAGTATACTATCTAAATTCACAAGATCCTTTAGCTTCAGCAGTAATAGTTGTCCCATTAGCCATTCTTAAAGTGATCTCGCCTTTTGACAATATTGAACAATTCTGCAATGTCAGTAGAGAGACACAAACATGAGAAGTAGTTGTAGAATCTAGTATCTATAAATGATGATCTAAAATAACAATTAATTCATAATCAATCACCATCTCCTCTATAAAATCACTATCCCCTCCCCCCAAAAGAACTACGTGTGATTAGATCCCCCCACCAAAGAAGAAGAAGAGAGAGAACCGAAAGAACCAGAAGAGAGGAAATGAGAAAGAGAGAAGAAAGGGGTTACATAGGCAGCTTGAGAGTAACCCAAGTCCAGTCATAAACATAAATACAAAAAGCCCTTCAACCGTCGCACCATCAACCATCATGAGCTACTCAATGCTTGGTGTAAGAAAATAACCGAATATTTTCTTGCATCAACATTTGGCGCCGTCTATAGGAATACTTACAAAAGGCTATTCCCAACCAAACCAATGAAGATGGAAGAGTTTCTCTCAATTCTGGAATTTTCTCAGCCGTCACAATCATTATTTTTGCTTGTAACTTTTTATCCGATCGTTGGATTAATCTG
The DNA here is from genome assembly GCA_035590515.1 of Trichilia minutiflora. Lineage (NCBI taxonomy): Eukaryota > Viridiplantae > Streptophyta > Magnoliopsida > Sapindales > Meliaceae > Trichilia > Trichilia minutiflora. The sequence goes on along the minus strand of JAVXUL010014422.1, from coordinate 9,011 downwards.
ATTTTTTTGTGGAAAGAAGTTTACTTGTCAGTATACAATCTGATCGAACAGATGTTATTAATAATCTTTTTGGTGGAAGTTCTAGTAGATCAATTTTGCTGTAAGAATAATCTGGTTTTCTGCTAGTTTTGGGGGCTTATTTCCATTAACGATCTCTTCTTTTTCGACCATCGAATTGATTTCAAATTATGACAGAAGTTTCGTCCATATATTTTTTTTATTTGGACCATTCATATTATCGTGGAATGTATTTGTTCAATTTCAACGACTAGATTGCTTAGAAAAGCTACTGGTGGAGAGATCGCTGTTTGAAACCAGAGGTAACCTGTAATTTGGTCATCTAACAAACTTCGAACATTCAACATCTTGTTTCTTTTAATTTAATCGTTGAATCATGATAAAATTTGGTTGAGATAATTATGAAATATGGTTCTGCGATATGAACGGTGGAGATGGTGTTTTGTATTCTTTATCTTCAGATTTGGACTATGAACAAAAACTTTCATTTTTGATTTTTCTCCCCCGACCCGAGGTGATTCTTCTCCCCCAACTCGAGGTGAGTTTTTCTCCCATCCGAGGTGATTTCTTCCCCGACCCAAGGTAATTTTTTCTCCGATTCAAGGTGATTTCTCCCCCGACCCAAGGTGGTTTCTCCTTCGATCCGAGGTGATTTCTTCCCCGACTTGAGGTGATTTTTTTCCAATCCGAAGTGATTTCTCCCCTGACCCGAGGTGATTTTTTCTCTAATCTGAGGTACTCCAATCTGAGGTAATTTCTCCCTCGACCTGAGAGGATATTTCGCATCATCTCAGGGGACTCATCGCCTCATCCTAGAGGCCTCATTGCCTCATTTGGAGAACTTGTCGCCTCACCTGAAGGCCATTTCTACTCATCCAGAGAGCTTATCTCATTCGGAGGACATTTTACCTCATCTTAAGGGACTCATCGCCTCATTCGTAGAACATTTCTGCTCATCCCAACTAGCATATCACCTCATCCGGAGGATATTTCTACTCATGCCAAAGGACTTATTGCCTCATCCGGAGGACATTTATGCTCATCCCAACGGGCATGTCGCCTCACTTGAAGGCCATTTCTACTTATTTAGAGAGCTCATCTCATCTGGAGAACATTTTGCCTCATTTTAGTGGACTCATCGCCTCATCCGGAGAACATTTTCGCTCATCGTAACGGGCATATCGCCTCATCCAGAGGATATTTCTGCTCATCCTAAAGGACTTATCGTCTCATTTAGAGGACATTTCTGCTCATCCTAACGGGCATATCGCTTCACTTGAGGCCATTTTTACTCATCCAGAGAGCTCATCTCATCTAAAGGACATTTCGCCTCATCTTAGGGGACTCATCGCCTCATCGAGAGGACATTTCTGCTCATTCCAACGAGCATATTGCCTCATCCAGAGGACATTTTTGCTCGTTTCAAAGGACTTATCGCCTCATCCGGAGGACATTTCTGCTCATTCCAATAGGCATATCACTTCACCTGAAGGTCATTTCTACTCATTCAAAGAGCTCATCTCATCCGGAGGATATTTCGCCTCATCTGAGAGGTCTCATCGCCTCATCCAGAGGGCTTTTCGCCTTATCCCAGAGGGTATTTCTGCTCATCCCAGAGGTCACATCACCTCATCCAAAGGGCTTTTCGTCTCATCCTAAAGGTATTTTTTGCTCATCCAAAAGGACTTATCTCTTCATTCGGAGGATATTTCTACTCATCCCAGATGGCTATTTGTCTCATCCAGGGATATTTTTTGCTCATCTCGGAGGATTTTTTTGCTCATCCCAGAGAGCTATTCGCCTCATGTAGAGGTATTTTCTGCTCATCCCAGAAAGTTATTTGCCTCATCCAGAGAGGGTTATTCGTCTCATCTAGAGGTATTTTATGTTCATTTCGGAGGACTTTTCTACTCATCTCAAAGGGCTATTCGCCTCATTCAGAGAGGGGTTTTCACCTTATCCTAAAGGTTTCATCTGCTCATCTTGGAGGGCTCATTCTGAGATTCTCATTTGTTTCACTAAAAGAAGGTTCATCCAGGGAAGTTTCTCTAACATTCTTTATTTCTTATTAATTTTAATTATAAATGCTAGCTATATGTTGATTATTTAGCAATCATTATAAAATGCTATTTGCATGGGAATTGCATTTATATATCTGCTGTGATTGAACTTGGAAATCGTGAACATGCATGTTATTAAAACTATATGATATTTATTGAATATTATGACTTCTACTATTTTTAATGTAATAATTTTTGTTACTATCCTTTGTAAACTTCTTGTTAAAGCAACTTGTGGGCAGAACAAAAGCTACTTATCAAAAATAGGCTTTTCGCCTCATCTCGGAGAGCTCATCGCTTCATCTCGGAGGTCTCAGCTCTATCACAGAGGACTTACCACTTTATCTCAGATCTCAGAGGGCTCATTTATCATCTTTGAAGCCTTAGGTCCCGGTTTTGACTCATAGAAAATTGATCAAACCATCAGACGGGGCCTCGGGTAATATGAAACCACGTCGTTTTGAGATCATATAAACCACATCATCTGAGGCTAGCTGCTATTTTTGGGATCACGTCGTCTCCGATCCGAGACCTCTAAGATGGACCATGTCGTCCCTAATCCGAGCCCTGTGAGATGAGAGATGATCCGTATTTACATTACTATAATATATGCACTTGCTCTATATTACCGAGCTTATTCGCTTGATGTTGAGCCTACACGATTGATGATTATGATTTTATCCGCTCTATATTTCAGAGCTCTTTTAGCTCGATGTCGAGTTTATGCGCTCGATGATTCAGAGCTCTTTCGCTCCATATTTCTAAGCTTATTCGCTCGATGTCGAGCTTACGCGATCGATGATTCGGAGCTCTCTCGCTCATGTTTTCGAGTTATTCACTCGATGTCCTTACGCGCTCAATTATTCTGATTTCACCCACTCTTTATTATCGAGCAGATTTGTTTGATCCCGAGCTTATACGTTCGATGATTCTCTGCTTTTTCGTTCGACGATGCCTAGATCTCGTATAGAGCACCTGTTCCTATGAGAAGCCCATACAAACTGTAATTTTCAATAAAATTATATTTTCACTGAAAATTGGGGGACTTATGTTAAGGGTGTTCTGAGATACGGGTCCTACATATTGGATGACAGCCACCCTATAGTTCCCTAAGCTGCCACCTTGCCACCCTAGCCTGTCAGATCACCATCTCCTCTATAAAATCACCATCCCCTGCCCCCAAAAAAACTACGTGTGACTTGATCCCCCCACCAAAGAAGAAGAAAAAAAAGAAGAAGAAGAGAGAGAATCGAAAGAACCAAAAGAGAGGAAATGAGAAAAGAGAGAAGAAAGGGGGTACGTAGGCAGCTTGGGAGTAACCCAAGTCCAGTCACAAACACAAACACAAAATACCCTTCAACAGCCGCACCATCAACCACCATGAGCTACTCAATGTTTCGTGTAAGAAAATAACCAAACATTTTCTTACATCAACATAAATCAACAATTTGATTTATACAAAATTCGAATAATTTTTTAATAATAACAATTAAACAATTTAACAATTATTAATATATGCTAATCATATTAGCTCTTACTATTTAATTTGAATCTCACACTCCCCAAATATGACTCAAAAGTTTCATTAGAATTTTGTTATTACTAGAAGTGGGGAATCAACATCTTATTAGAATTAATCAACCTCACATAATAAAAATCTTGATCAATTAACCCCAATAAGTAGGAAACACATTTCCTTTTACATCTCCATATAAAATTTGATTCTTTGTTTAGCCCTAGCTTCGGATACCTCACATAATAGAAAACTTAGTCCCCTAGGCCAGTTAAACTCAAACCATCACGCCTTCTCAAGATGTTATTTTCACCTCTTCCTCACATAATAAAATCTTGATCAAGGTGAAAATACGTACTCCAAAAATTAGATAACAGATTTCTATAACACAAATCAATACCCCTCACATAATAGAAATCTTGGAATACTAATTTATGTCAAAGACCTCAACTTCATCTCACAACGGAAGGTTAGAATTTAAAAATTATACAGGGAGTTATTATGCATATCATTTAAAACCCTGTGTTATACACATGTTCAATAATACACATAATTTTAACATTTATGATTTCACAAAATTACAAATGTATTTAGTAAATAATTTACCATATAAATATGAAAAATCAAATTTATAAAATGTTTTAAGCTTTGAATAATATTTATTCATTATATGAACAAATATTATTTTAAAATCGATTTTTAAATATTTATAGTAAAAGACATTTTAAAACAACTTTAAAACAGTGTCAAAACAATTTTATAAATTTTTCATTGAATGTATAGTTATCAATATTCCTTTATCCTATGAATCAATATTAATTAGTAATGTATATACATATATATATCAAATATACATATGAATATCATTTACTTCTTATGCATGTTTGATTAATAATTCCCTAATTGTTAATATACATGTAACAATTATATGCTTATATTTAGAAATATTCTAAATTGAAAAACACATTTTTCATATATTTTTTGCTGGTATTTATTCTCTTGTCATACAAGTTTTGTGTATCATTTGTATATCAAGGTTACAGTTTTAGGAATATCGATTCTTGTCATACAAGACATACATTTTGTGTATTTTTCAAGGTTACTAGTTAAACTAGATACCTTATATGGCTTGATCAAAAATTTTATTGGGTTAACAATGTCAACTGGTCAAATAAAGTCAATCGATCACTGACCTAATTAACTCATTGACATGATTAACGAGTCACACCAATATTATTAGTAACTTGTTACTAATTATATTTATAACCAAACAAATTCGATTTGTCTAGTTATACTACATAATGTTTTATTATTTATCTAAATATATTTTCATACATTTCAATATGCATTAATATACATTATCATATATACAATGCATATGTCAAAAATGTCTATCTAGTGTACACACATACAACTTATATATATGCACACTTAATAAAATATCAAAACATTAACATATATATATACCTTATATATACATGTTTAAGTATTTAATCATCATTAAACACTTAATAAAATATTATAATATAATCATATATGTATTTAAACTATTTAAACACATATATCATTTTCGTATAATCATAATTGTATAATCAATCATACATTAACATGTTTATCATATAAACACACTTAATGTTTATTTATTTTATTTCTTCAATATTTGAACACCTAAATAAATATTTTATATTCAACATTTGAATATATTGATTTTAAATCAAGATTTAAAAATACAGAAAATAATTTAATTAATTATCAAATAATTAATATTTAAATAATTTCAATTTTGTCTCCGAGAAAGGTTGATGTGTTGTTTTCATTAAAACATGCTAATCAGTGATTAATATCACTCAAAACGCGAGTCGAGATGTGTTCGAAGTCCGATTACATAATATTTGTGAAAAAATCTATTTTACAGTAAAATAGGGCAGTTAGAACGCGGGGTAGGCACGGCTAGGGTAGGCTTGTGCAATGTGCAGTGCACGTGCTTGCACAAAATGGTTCCATGTGCCCGTCCACTAGCAGGGGGACGGGCGCGTGGGTTACATGCGCTTGGCCAAAAATAAAACAGGGGCCTTGCCCCCTTGCCCCCGAAACTTGCTATTTTTTCTCTTTAATTCAAAAGACTTTCCAATCAAAGACAAGTTATAAATCACTTTATAACACATCCAAATACTTAACAAAAATACCCAAATACATCACCAAGCCCATTTGATACATAAAAACCCTTTACAAATACAATGGTGAAACATGGTGCCCAAATGGTACCTAGTTAAGTTCCAAAGTCAATTCTATCACTTTGCCAACTACCATCATCATTCCTAAGCATCATTTATTATATAACACACCTTAGAAATACAATAGAATTGATGGAAAATAATTCCTCATCAAGGAACACAAGTTGGCACCAAGTTTTTCCAAATGACATCTATTTAAGGTTTCACCAAAACACCAAGCAAAAAATCATTCATGCCATCAACCAAACATGCTCTGATACCATTTGTTAGTTTTTAATGGCCTAAAACATGCATAAATAAAGTTTTTCTCCCTAGGAACTATCCCTAAAACTATACAGATCAATGAAGAAACAAGGGTGCAAAATGGAAGCTTAAGATGCTTACCTTGCAAGCTTTCTTTGTTTGATGAATTAGATTCTCAAAAATATGAGGCCTCTTCACTTTAAACCCTCCCTTTGAGCTCCCATGGCTATAAATTCGTGCAAGGTGAGAGGAAGAAGAAGATGACCCCAAAAATGACTTATTTTCCATTTTTAATAAATCAAATATTTATCCAATAAATATTATAATTTAATGGTGGAGTTATGTGATACAATCAAGGTCATAAAACATGGGTGAGCTCAAGTCAAACTTACTTAAAAAATTTTGATCAAGAAAAATTAATTAATTAATATATTAAATATATATAAATATACCAAGTGTCAAAATAATATCCTTTATTGAGGTGTGAATTTGAATATGGCTGTTACATCATCGAATCCTCATCAGAAGTAGCGATTAGTCAGATCCTCTCTTGTAGAGCTTCACCTCAAAATCTCTACAAATAATTACACGTTAGGAGTTACATTATGTGGGGATTCCGATGGAAAAACTCTGATGCCTAAGTTAGATATGGTGAAAAAATGTTAAATGAATTCTGATAAGTAAACTGGAAGAGAATGTAAGAAAGAGAAGTGTTTTACCCACTGTTAAGATGAGGGAATGAGGGAGGAGTGGTAAGAGAGCTGTGTACAAAAGCTGAAAGCTCAAGTTTTGGATCCTTTCTTTAATGGAGAACCCTCCTTTATATAGGCCCTTGGTGATGTGACTGAGCATCAAAGAATGGGAATGATGGAACTTTAGTGCCTTTGGGCAATGTGTGGTCGCCTTCCATTAATGTTGTAGATAACATTCCTATCACTTCTAGGTCTGCTATCATCACCTTGTCTGAAGATGATTGATGGATGGGACAAACAATTCCTAGGGAAGGGCATCTACTCCCATCATAAGGTCTGCCATATTAGCGGTTATTCCCATTTTTGATTGTGAGGGTGCATGATTAGGGGTTCTTTGGCTGAAGGTTGCATTCATGTTGGTAAAAAAGAGACGCCCTAAGAGGGCCCTATGTCCGAGAGGATAATTCTGCATTTTCTTGGGGTATAGATGGGCTTATCCTGAGGATACACAAATCTCCTGAAGTCTCTGGCTACTGGTACCTGAGGGCTATGGCGTGTTTCTGAGAAGTCGATTCCCTGGTACCTGAGATGGACTTGCCTGAGAGAATGACTTTTCGGAACCTGAGACAGGGTTCTTTGAGAGGCTATCTTTCAGGAACCTAAGACGGGGTTCCTTGAGTGATTGTCTTTTGGGAACCTAAGATGGAATTTCCTAAGGGACTGACCTTCGAAAATCTGAGGCGGGACTCCCTGAGGGGCTAATTCCTAGGGATCATAAGCTAGGTACACCTGAGGGGAGTGAAATATCGGGGGGGGGGGGATGCCACATCCTTTGCTGGCGAGGTCCCACATGTAACTCGCATATCCATCCCAACATCCTTATAAATTTTAACACTTGTCCAATTCTCTAACCATAAAAGAATTTCATATTTAGACATATTAATATATATTTTAAATTTTTATAAATCCAAAATTATGATATATTTATCATAATGCCCTTTGTCACCATGTATATATAAGGATAAAATGATAATTTTCTTTTAAATTAAACATTTTAATTTAGAATTTATCATTTTTTATTAATATTATATTTCAATATATTTGATAATCACAATTATCAATTTTGAATATGTAATTTATAATAAATTACACATTTGTATCATATAGGGGCAAAATGATCATTTTGCACTAAATTAACAATTTAATCTAGTTTTCATCATTTCACCTTAAAATTACATTATAATATGTTTGATAATCAATATTATCATTTTAGGTAATGTAATTTACATTAAATTATTTTGTGATAGTAATATATCACTTCTTTAACACTTTAAAGAATAATAAATACATATAACGATTATACAATTTATTTTTGCATTTCTAGTTATCATAAGGTCATTAGCCATCTCTCGATAATATTTTATTTTCTCCTCTTTTATGAGAACGCTCGGGGATTTAGGTAGACCGTGAAGGGTCATTGTGACTCAGTCGTGAGCTAATATCGAACACTTCAACTCCGAATATTTCGATACTCAATGACTATGGTTAGTGTCTAGCTACGCGTCATAGTCCATAAATCACAATGAAGAAGTGTCTTCATCAAAACCCTAATCTCAATGTCTTTACGAATCATCGATCGTATATCATAATTGCTCTGGCCAAAGATTTAAAATCTACATATTATATCGACATTCGTTTAGGAACTCAACTCAGAGTCAGCAAACACTCTCCTCAGTCTATAACATTGAGTCAACAGATCCCATCTTGACTGTCAACTGAACACCTATATGAATAAAGCATACCCAAATCGACTTCTTATACAAGGCGTCATTAGCCCTGCACATATACACCATATGAAATATACCTATCTATATAGAGTTCGATTTTAAACGTCTCAAGTCTAAGGATTATATCGCACACTATTATAATCTATTAATAAATCATTGACTATATGCATACTATGTGATTTATCAATATGTAGCTATGTTCGATAAATAGTTCATCAACTATATATCCATACTAATGTGCTTTTGACAATACCTATATTGTCAACCTATATATATCATCATATGATATTATTACAAGACAACTAGTATACTTACTATATAATATAGTTGTGAAACCCGTCCCTTAGCATTGTGGGCATAATAGTAAATCCCTCAAGAGTGTTCGTGCATGTCTTTGTGGTTAGATTGTGCACGAGAGGGTATAGAACATGATGAATATATCTTGAATAAGATTATGGTGTTGG
>JAVXUL010014401.1:0-12208 GCA_035590515.1 Trichilia minutiflora | reverse complement strand
TGACCCATTCCTGGAGTTGGCACTATGGCTACGTGGTGTGGTGTTTCTTGTGTGTTGGGTTTCCATTCTTGAACTAATATCTTCTGAAATGAAGATTTTGATATGTTGCAGTGAAGATTATATAAAGAGTTTGAGAGTTAAGAGAGAAAAAGAAATTCATCCATTAGAAGATGACGACAGAGGGCTGACGAGAGAAATTATTGCCATGTCCAACGCCGTTAATGGAAAAAACATGATGGTGGTTTTTTAGAGTGGAGTTAGTAAAGGAAAAAGGGTAAATTATTTTTGGAGTTGTAAATTATGATTTTTTTTTTTTTATATAGGTCAAAAATTCTAACCTATTTAATAAAGAATATTTAATAATTGTTATATCCTAAAAAATAATTTAAATAAAAAATCTACGATTTAATCTTTAAATATTTTAATAAAAATAATTTTAATAACCTAAATTTAGAACAAATATTAAATAGTTATTACATAAAATCTTTTATCATCAGGATTGTTGTAAATTATAATATCTCTGCAAAGACAAGTCTGGTGTGGATTCCGAGAAGATTATTAAAGGTTTACCAGCGAGTACAAATTTCTATCTACATTTCGAAATTTGCAAACAATTTCTCCATCATCCAAAAAATAAATAAATAAACAAAATCAATTAATAATAAATATACAAGTTTTACTAAAAAGTCTTTGGCCACGAGTTAAGAATTTTATATTTATTATTTATAATAATTTTTTAATTTTAATAAGCATTTTTTATGTATTAAAAATTAATAATTTATTAAATATAATAATTTTAATAATATTAAGTGTCTTAAAGACATTGTTTAACAAAATTTTAAATATATTAATGAATGGGAAAAAGGAAAATGCAATGCAAAAACTTGGGTTCTATTTTCTCCATTTGCATCAAGCTCAACTGCTATAGAATTGATTAAAGCAAAATCAAAACATAGCATATATCAAATAGTGGTTGTGCTGTCCATTTTTACCCTCATGTGTTTTTACATAAATTTGATAATATTATTAGCCAAAAGTAAAAGTTTGAGGGCCATAATGACAAAGTAACAGAGTTGGAAAAAATTAAATCGTAAAACATATGATTAATTACCGATACAATATCAACTTTTTTAAATTAGAGCAAAATTTTAAAATAAATTAATAAATAAGTAAGTAAAATTTATATATTTTTTTAATGGGAGGCTAAATTTAAAGCTAAAGAGGCCAAATTATAAAAAAAAAATTATATTTTATATATAAATAATAATAGGAATACAAACTTTTTATATAAATACTTGTATACAAATTATTGTTATATGATAGTATTAATTATTATACGATCATTATTATTTATTTTTATTGATCGTATTCATCGATGTTATGGTTATACAAATTTATATTTGGATGATAATAAAAGATTTATTATTTTAAAAAAATAAAATAAAAATTAAAGAATAATTTGTGAAAATTCCCACAAATGCAGTAAAAAGCCAAACTCCATTTGAAGTTTGGTATGGCTACAAACCATTCCTGTATTTTTTTTATTTATTTTTGGTTGTTTGTGTTATGCTCATGTCATGAAACGTGACAAACTAGGCAAAAGAGTAACAACTGGCATCTTCATAAGCTATTACATAAATGCAAAAGTCTACGAAATTTATCAGTCACAATCAAACTGTGAGTCCCGTGTCTATAACTCAAGGGTATAATTATAATTTTATCTTTTTATTGTGCATACATTTGGTCCCATTTCATATACCGTTAACATATCAACATGATTTTATATTTATTTTGGGGATTTAAGTTTATTAAAATAGAGTTTTGAAGTCATGAACGCAAGGACCTCAACGAAATTAAAAGTATATTTATTTTGAGTGGGATCCTAATGATATTTTTCAAATTTGGAGAGATAAAAGATGACCCCCGCTACAGCGAGGAATTTATTTTTCGCTGCAACAAGTTTTTCAGAAAATCCCGTTGCAGCAAGAAAATTATTCCTTGTTGCAGCGAGAATTCCAGAAGCTCCCACTGCAACGAAGAATTTATTCCCGCTGCAACGAGAATTTTTCTTCCACTGCAGAACCAAATCGCAGTAACGTCCTCTATTTAAAAGATCTCCTCCCTTTTTCTCTCATTTTTTTCTCTCTCTCTTACATTCTTCCTTCTCTCTCCATCTCTTACCCATAACTTGCCAAAATCTTGATTTCTCATCGTCATTCACTTATATTCTCTCATTCTAACACTCTATAGGCTTGGATTTGGCGATTAGAGAGCAGAAATAGAAGAAAGGAAGCTATGGTTTTGGCTCTAATTTTAGGGATTTTCGAGTTTGAAGTGAAATCGAAGCAAACCAACGATACCATGAGGTAATATACGATATTTCTAACCTATCTATACCTTTCATTTTGTATTTTATCGAATTTTTATAAAATAGGTTTTACTGTTCATCAGGGTAGATTTTGGTTAGATTTACCGCGCACATTTGGTTTTCATACTTCATTTATATTGTAATGAAGTCGGATAAGTTGATAGAATGCTAGAAATATGAATTTAGAGAATTTTGGTAGGTATAAATAGTAATTGAATTACAGTTTTGACAAGTGTGTGGGATCCACATGTTTAAATTATGAAATCGAGCCGAATTGCGTTGGTGTAACCGTAATATGGGTTTGTGGTAGTAATGTATAGGCAAATTAGATGAATAATAAGGGTTTTATCTTATTTTCGTATATTGTTTGCTTTTAAAAAACCTGGGGTTAGCATATATTGCACGCGTATGAGTCTTATTTGAGGTTTAAGAATGTATATTAATATGTTTCTGGTTCATATCTTTAGGCGACGGTGCGCAAGCTAGGAATCCACGCATCGATCTGAGAAACGAGGGGAACTAGGAAGTGTATACCCTACTTAAGCTATGAGTGGATATTTTATGTTTTCCTATTTTAAAAATAACTTTTTATTTATTATATAAATGTTTTGGATATAGGCTACTCTTTTATGTACTTTGTTCTATTTTGTGTATACTTGTTTTATATGAGGAATGGTCAATGGCCAAGTATGAAATATTTTATGTTTTGATGATGATGTATATTGATGATTCAGTCATTAGGCTAACTTTTATATTTATATATATAATGGTACGGTCAGTTGGCCAGATTTTATATATATTGGTGATGACGGCCTTGTGGTCGGGATTGTTCACTGTAGTTACAGGGTAGGTAGCCTAGGTTGGCCTGATTGAGAGATCGATTAGGTGAGTAGAAACTTCACAGGTGGGGGTGATGTATGGTGATATATTATGGTTATGGAGTTGTGCTTCACCCACTTGTGAGTCTCATCGGATTAGTCATGGATGTCACCCTGTGGCTAATCCGAGGCGATCGTCAGTAGTGGGCCTGTTTTTATAAACTAAATCATGCATGTTTTATTCTTTACATAAAAATCTATTTTTATAAAATTGCAAATTTTATCTACATATAAAATCCACTGATGGTCTCGGGATTTCCTTAGCCAGGGAGATCACTGAGAAAGGCAGCCAGCCCAATGATTTTCGTTATATGATTTGAGTTTTTGGACTGAATTAACTGTTTATTTTCTTTAGTATATTGATTGTGAATTGTCTTGAATCTACTTTCTAATTATAGATTAAATTTTATTTATTTATTTATGTTGATTTCTGGTTCACTCATGGAGTATACTCCCGTATACTCATTCCCCTTCACCCTTCAGTCTTAGGTTCGTTTAGATTGACGGCTAGCGATGATGGTGATACTTTGAAGATTAAAAAGTGTAGGTATATTCCTATAATCGACTCACTTAGGGTAATCTAGTCCACTAGAACCATTTTACGATTTGGACTTGTACTTCTATTTATATATTGGAAACGAATATGTAAACTGATTTGACATGGTTTTTACTTTATCTGAGATCTATTACTTTTATGTTTTGATACTTGGTTTATGGAAAAGAATTAAAATGTTTCCTATGAAAGTGTTGTGGTTTCTTGAAATATGTCAAAGTTTGGGTGGCGTTGGATGGTTTGATTTTGGAATGAATATTAGAAATGCATTATATTTGTTTAGGATTTCAGCCTTACAGGTTTTTAGTAAGCGTTCTGGTCCTAAGGAATACTTATTAGGAATCTATGACGGTTGTCATGTGTGGGACCCAAAGATTAAAGCGTGACACTACTGTACCAAACAAAGTATGCAAATTGTATCAATCCATTTATGGATTGAAGCATGCCTCTAAAAGTTAGAACATTCGATTTGATGAGACAGTCAAATCATTTGGCTTTATTAAAAATCCGGATGAACCTTGTGTATACAAGTGAGTTAAGGATTATGCTGTTACGTTCTTAATATTGTATGTAGATGACATACTACTAATGGGTAATGACTGTATAATGACAGAGGTGAAGATCTGGTTATCAAGAAAATTTTCCATGAAAGATCTAAGAGATGCGACCTATGTTCTTGGGATTAGGATCTATAGAGATAGATCAAAGAGGATAATTGAATTATCTCAAAAAATATACATTGAAAAGATGCTGAAAAGGTTCAGCATGGAGAACTCTAATAGAGGTCTCTTGCCCTTTAATCATGATCTTCATCTTTCTAAAGATGATGGTTCAAAGACTGATGAAGAGCGACAACGAATGCGTGGTATACCCTATGCATTAACTATTAATAGCTTAATATATGCCATGTTATGTACACATCCTGATATAACTTATGCTGTAAGTGTTACAAGCAGATATTAGGCCAATCCTAGAGAGAAACACTGGTCGGCTATGAAATCAATCCTTAAGTACTTAAGAAGAACTAAGGATTTGGTTCTGAGTTATGGAGCTCAAGAGTTGAGTATCCATGGGTATTCAGACTCAAACTTTCAATCAGATATGGATGATTACAAGTCTACATCTGGTTTTATCTTTTTGTGTAATGGAGGTGCTGTTAGTTGGAAAAACTCCAAACAGATGAGAACAGCTGATTCCACTACAGAAGCTAAATACATTGCTTCTTCAGAAGCAACAAAAGAGGTTGTTTGGATGAGAAATTTTATATCTGAACTTGGTGTGATTTCAAACATGGCTTATCTGATAAGTATGTTTTGTGACAATACTGGTGCTATTGCACAGGCAAAGAAACCAAGAACACATCAGAAATCCAAATATATTTAGCGAAAGTACCATATTTTGAGAGAACTTGTTGGTGTTGGAGAGATAATAATACAGAAGATATTTTTAGCAGATAACGTAGTTGACCCTCTCACTAAGGTGATGACACTGAAGCAGCTGGACCAGCATCTTGAGAAGATGGGTATTAGATACCACAATGAATGGCTTTATTGCAAGTGGGAGTTTATTAGTATAGTATGCCCTAGAAACCATTTGTGTTGTTGATTTCAGGGTATTTAATGTTATATCACTGTATATGTATGTATTTGACATATGTGTTAATAAAGAAATTATTTCTATTCATATGTGTAGGCTGTTTCCTTGTCGTATCATACTAATGATTAAGTATATATATGAATGTTTAGATAATAAGATTATTGAATTGTTCCCTACATACGCAATATCAACTGGGCATCGATGTCGCATAGTAGGCACACTGAATATCGCCGATGAATATCATGAGATGATATTAGTACGGATGACATGATAGTCATGTTATAAGGATATTAGTATGGATTAACAGTTAGAGAACTGTTTTTCGAACGTGACCGAAGAAATAATGAATCACATAGAATGTATGCAGTCAATAATTCATCATTTGATTGTACTAGTATGCGACGTACTCCTTTGACCTGAGATATCATAATCATTATCTAATATAGGTGCACATGGTTCATATGGTGTTTAAATATAGGACTAATCATGTCTTGTATAAGAAGCCAGTTTGGTCATGTGTTATTTATATCAGGATACAAATGATTGTCAAGATGGGATCTGTCGACTCGATATATATATAGAATTCAAGTTATTATTGGCTCGATCCGAATTCGAGTTCCCAGTTGGATATCAGTAAATGATTGAAGCATTAAAAACCTGGCCAGGTATTGATAAAAGTCATACGAAAGAGTTCGTAATGATAAGTTTAGCGCGTTATGATTAATAACCTGTAAAGATACTGAGTTTAGGATTTTGATTTTCTGTGAACTCTAATTTAGTCAAGATTATACGATGAAAGGATATTACCCACACAGTACGTACAATTAGGTTTAAAAAGTTCAATTAAGCTTTTCTTCATTATGATTTAGGGATTATGGCATATTGCTAGATACCAACCATAGTCGTTGAGCATTTGAAGAGTTTGGAACAAAATCGATAAGATCGATTTTGGCTCATGGGTAACTCCACGGTGAACCTGAGAGGTCATAATCATAAACCCTTTAATTTTCTTCTTTAAAATGAGAGAGAAATATTTATTGTTGTCTAACAAGAGAGTTAGCACTCTCGGTGATAACAATAGATCGAAAATTATAAATCGTTTACATATTAAATAGTTTAATGATTCCAAAAACTTAATAAATTAACTTGATTATATCTTAAAACAAGTTATAATATTTCATTAATATTTTAGAATATAAATGGAATTAATTAAAATTGATCAAAATAGTTTTGATCGATTTTAGGACATGTTTGACATTAAATTGTTTAATAAGTTTATACTTATCATTTCATGAAATTACTATTTAAAAGCTTGTTTGATAAGTTTATGACTTATTTGTTATTGACTTAAAAATCTTAGATATAATAGTAATTAATGGTGTTATATATATATATATCATATTTGTCATTAATGAGAGTAGAGTTTTTCATTTTTGAAAATAAAAACAAAATTAAAAGCTTTCTGTCGGCTCATTTCTCACGGCCAAGAAGAAGAAATAAAGGGAATTTGACCTCTTAGAGGCAACCATACATTGTGGTTGATTCTTTATCATTAAACACTAAAAGTTAGTGTTAGAGCGTTAATTATATCATTTATGCCTTAATAAATTCATAAAGCATGAAATAACTCTAATAACTTTTATAAAATTTTTAACAACATAACATAACATCTACTACAATTGCATTGACATTAATATGCATCTACGTAGTTCGTCCAGTTCTTGTGCGGATGTTTCGCTACACTTCTGAGGGAAACAACAACGTTTACAGCGATTATTATCTCTGTTTTCTGCTTAGTGGTTGTGCTGTGTTCATTTGTGACAGAATTGAGTGGCACGTACTCAATTGTTGGGGCATTTGTTTTCGGGATTATAATGCCAGATAGGGAGCTTGGAGCTGTGCTTATTCAGAGATTTGAGGATTTTGTTTCTCGGATTATGCTGCCGTCGTTTATCGCAATTTGTGGGATAAGAATTAATCTTCATACCGTACAGTCTTATACAACTGGTTCCTGAGTTGTATGATTGTAATTTTAGCTGCTTTATGTAAGATTTTCAGTACCCTTTTAGTTGCTATCTTCTATCACATGCCATTTCGAGACAGTCTGGCTATCGGAATGCTTGTGAACTCCGAAGGGATTTGGGCTGTCGCCATCCTTAATTCGGTTGGAAAAAACATCAGAAATTCTCAGGACGCGTGCTGTTTAAACCTATACAATTTACGGTGTTTTGATCTAAATTCGCATTCTAGAAACAAGGAAAAAACACATCTAAACAATTTGTGTTAGTAAATTTCGCAGGTTTTGCACTATCAAGAATATGCAGCGACAATGATGGCCATGGTAGAGCTGACACGGGTTCGGTCCGACGGATCGATCCGTTTAAATGGATTAGGGTCAATGATTTTTAAACCGCGAGTTAAACGGTCGATCCGTTTAACCCGCGCGTAAAAGAGTTCAAATCCGTTTAACCCGCGGGTTGAATAGGTCGGCCCGATTATATTAATTAAATATTTTAAAATATTTTTTTAAATTAAATATTTATTATATATTTATAATAATAAAATTTTAATTTTAACAAATTCAATTAAAAATATTTGTTGTTATATATTTATAGTATTTTTATTTTTTTATTAATTTTTTAATTTTTTAAAAAATTATAATTTTATTATTTAATTAATGAATTAATTTATTTATTTAATATAAACGGACTGACCCGTTTAGCCTGATAGCCCGACGGATTGGGTTAGGGTTGAGAATATCAACCCGTTTATTAAACTGATCAACCTGACCCGATCCGTTTAAATACTTGATCCGAAACGACCTAAACCGATTAAGTTCAGCTCGATCCGTTTGACAGCCCTAGGCCATGGCGAAAATGACCTGTGTAGCTCCACCAATTATTAATGCAAGTTACTCTTCTTCATCATCTCCGACACAATGCAAGGGCGGGAGCATACAACCCATAAAGCTAAGTGCTGAATTCCAGATTCTTGGCTGGTTGGGTAAATTTAAACCTATTCAAATCATTTAATTCGATTGATTTGAATTGGTTTAAAAAAAATTGGATGAGATTCGATTAATTTCAAACTTTAAACTGTTATATCAAATCATGTTAGTATACTTATCATTATCATACAATAATATTAATATTATATAATAAAATAACATATTAATTATTTTATTAAAATCATAATAAAATAATATATTTATTATTTTAAAATTAGACAAAAAAATAAATTAAGATTTCAAATTTTAGTGTTTGAACTTAATTTAAATTAATAAATTATTTAATTTAAACAAAAGATTCATGTAACGAACTTAAATCAATACAAACAAGTCAATGCATTTTGGATTGATTGAATTTATGATATGTTATTTGATTGAATTAGATTATCAAAAATTTAAATTGTAATTATTAGATTAATTTAAAATTTTATTTCAAATCGTAAATGCTCACCTCTGCTTGGATCCACTCTGTCAAAAATGTATCTAGCATAATTAATCTCTTTAATATGTCGATGCCTCAAATTTTTTAAGAAAACTCTAAATACTATATAAATTCTTGTTTTTTTGGATATTAATTGATCTAATAAACTCTGCCTCAAGTGAATAAAACTATAACAATGATTACTTTTTAGTTGCTTAAAAAAAAAGAAAAATTAGGATTAATATCAACTTTTAAACGTAAAAACTTTAATATTTAAATTAGCATAAGATTACGAGAAGGGATAGAATAGATGAAAAATAAAGTTTATGAAATATCAATACGACATAGGTGCATTCTTATTTTTAATTTTTAACGTCTTTAATGTTTAAGAAATACTACTATTTATATGGGTTAGGAATGCCTTTTCTTTTAAAGTTTTTATACGTGTGAGTTATTAAAAAATAAAAAATTAAGGTATTTTGTCAAGGCCCAGTCCACGGGTCCAGGCCCATCTCCAGGCCCTTATCCTGATCTATCAAATACACATATTAGTCCCAAGTAGACTCATTGGTATGACATTGTATCGAGAAGCCGGTTACATCATATGGGGAAGAGCTAAATCGTCTCAGGCACTCTGCCAGAGGCAGCTGGTCAGGGACCTCCTTTGAATTATTCTCGGTTGATCCACACTCGGGTGAAGGGTCTTCAGCGAAAACTCCTGGACCAAGGCTCGGGGGGTCGGGCTGATATGTTCTTTATAAAGGGCAGGGACTCGCGAACACTTGGGGGTATACGTGTCTCCACGATACTACATTCTGAAGTCATCGGAGTTATAACCTGCTGTATAAAGGCCTCCCGAGAACCAGAGGATTTCATTCTCGGGAGAATTGAAAGTTTCACTCGAAGCGACCTATGCTCGGGGTCTCGGGGATGACGTGACAAGGAACAGTATCATAATTTTCCTATCCCCTGACTTTTACAGTAGATTGTCCTGAGCACGTCAGTCATGCAGCAACACGTGTCTAAAGGTACGGACTCCTAGGCTTCCAATATACAGTATCCAGAAATCAAGGGACGTACATTTTCTTACATTCTGAATTACTTCTGGACATCCACACACACTTTTTGGGTTAGATTCTGCATATTTTCTCAGGGAATAAAACATTCCATTTTTCATGCTTCCTTGTTTCCTTGCATGCAAACTTCTCTCACACACTAAGTAAAATCGGTTTTGACTTAAGCATCAGAGGGTTTTCGTCAAAAAATTGGCTTACCCTTGAAGTATTCGGGGTTCGCAGCTCTAGGTCAAGGATCGAGAAGTGAAGACCACCTGGTGCTTGAGGTTGAGGACGACATCAACTTCTTGCATCAACATTTGGCGATGTCTGTGGGAAAACGAACAAAAAGTCAGTCAACAAGACGTTCTCAGCAAAGATGAATAAAATTAGGGGATATTCAACTAGGAGGCAAGTATCGAAACTTAGAGACACAGAAGGGGGCTATGTGGAAGTTGCTGCTGTCGCAGAAAGAACCGATAGTGCCTTGTATGAAATTCTAGAGCATAGGAGCCCCCGGTCAAATGCTACTAAGATGCATGCATGTGGAACGGGCCATGCAAGGGAAAGTGAAGAAATGGCTCGATTGTTGTAACTGCTTCAAGACAGTAAACAGCGGCATGCAGAGAAGGACTGGCAGTTACAGGTATTGGCTAGAGAAGTGTCAGAAATGAGAAAGATGATACAGACTAACGCTCAGGATGCGAAGGTGCTGGACGAGATGGTGGAGAGCAGCTTCCCTCGACCAGAAGCCACGGTGAGGGATGAGGAAAAAGTCGGAAGGCAACCCTGGGCCAGAAGATACACAATAGCGGAGAAAGGAAAAAACAAGACTATAGAGGAACCCCATTCAAAGAGGGTGGGGACTAAAGATACATGCATGCCCCCCGTTGCTCGTGAAAGGCACTACCCCGGGTTTACAAGAGTGTCTCAGAGTTCAGATGCAGTCCAGGAGATACCTAACAATACTAACCCACCTCCGGGTGATATGAAGATATTTTTGGAGCAGAGGCGGAGGCGGTAACGTGAGGCACTCGGGCGAGAGAACCTGGGTCAGGAGGAAAAATGGGGGATTGACAGCAAGGACAGAGATGTAGAGTCCTTGATAAGAAAGGTGATGGAGGAGATGAGCAAGGAGAAAGTGGGTCCCCGAGGTGAACTGGCTGAACCCGTTCCAGCGATCAGCCCCTATGCGAAGTCACCTTTCACACTTAAACTGTTGGGCCAGACTTTGCCCAAAAAGTTTAAAATGCCTCAGATTACTCCATTTTCTAGGACGACAGACCCATCACTGCACATGGACTTTTTCCATAAGATGATGCTCGTTCAGGGTCTGAGCGAAGAACAGATGTGCCGCTTATTGCCCCTGACCCTGAAGGGGCAAGCTAGAAAGTGATTTATGGGTCTGGCTCCCGAGAGTATCCGAAGTTTTGAGTAGCTGTACGAGGTGTTCACCGTCGAATTCAGAGGTCCAGTCTTCAGCACCAAGACCCCGATCTCCTTGTTACTACTTAAATAGGAAAATAATGAAAGCCTCAGGAGTTTCGCCAAGAGGTACCATGAGGAGATACTTGAATTGGGGGCTTTCCACCACCCGTTGGCCTTAAAGGGGCTGAGGTAAGGACTAAAGATAGACAGAGCTTAGTATGCCATCTGCAAGTCCTCGATGGACACTTATGAGGCGGCTCAGAGAAAAATACTCAATGAGATAGAAGTCGAGAATCAGGTGATGCTAAAAATGAAAGAATAAAAGCTTATAATGTCTCCCCCAAGAGACAATAACCGATTTAAGAAGCCCGATAACAAAAAATGGAGGAATAAAGGAAGGAGGTTCCCTGAAGCTAACCGGGAAAGGGATCGAGTCCTCGAGTATTATTGGGGGGAAAGGAGGAGAGAGGAGTAGTATCCCACGAAATGGAGATCACCTCGGAGAGACAATCCGAAGCGGGTCGCCCAGATGGACAGGCCGAGGCGAATGGAACAGAGGGAAGCGAAGAAGAAGTTTACTCCCTTGAACACTCCCCTTTCACAAATTTTAGAGGAGGTGAGGAAACAGGGGACATTGTTGTTGTACCCCAGTCCGATTAGATATAGACCCCCCGAAGAAGCAGGAAATAGATTTTGTGAGTTCCACGAGGATATGGGACGCTTAACAGAAGAGTGCCACGAGCTCTAGAATTAGATTGAAGTCTTGATCAGGAATAATTACCTGATCGAGTTTATAGCTCGTGAAGATGAAAGGCCCCAAGAACTGAGACGGGCCCCGGGACAGGATGGCCCAATGGTGCTCATTGGTGATCCCACATTTGCGCGACACTCAAATAATTCCC
>JAVXUL010014390.1:0-12208 GCA_035590515.1 Trichilia minutiflora | reverse complement strand
CTTCACCTGCAAAAACGTAAACACTTCCAAAGACCAAGTGATTATTGTATATGCTCGTTTTATTGAATAATTCAACTAAATTATTTTGGCATTATCAAAAACATATGATTATTTACCAAAGATCAATTAATCAAATAAACAATATAATTATCACAAAATTTGTCATCAAAAATTCATAAAGGCATCATCAAGATCCAAAGTTATGGCTATTTGAAGTAACAATCCTCAAAAGAAGGAAAGGTATCAATACATTGTTAGGTAAGTCTAAACGTATCAATACCTTTAGAGAAGGGTATCGACACCTTTCAGAGTAGAGAGCCAAATCCAGGGTATCGATATCTTAAAAGTATGATAAATAGTAATAGATCAAATATATCGATACCTTGAAAGTATAATGAATAGTAATAATATTAAATGTATCGATACCTTGGCTAGGGTATCGACACCGTTGTAATGAAGAAATACGTAATTGGGATAAAACGTATCGATACATTGGGGGAAGGTATCGACACTCTGTAAGTATAATGAATAGTGAATAGCCAAAGGTTCCGATATATTGTTGAAAGTTATCGATACCTTTGGGCATATCACGATCTATTTACGTTGAGTAGGGGATCGTCTTTCCCATTTCTCATTGTCACTTTCTCTCTCTCTATTTTTGATCGAAATCATTTCTCTCAACTGTGTAAAATTAATCTCAGTTATTTCTCTACCAAACTCTGCCATTTTGGTTTTTATGAATTCAGAACCAACACCAAAATATAGAAACCTCTTTTGATCAGAGTTCTACTCGTCGGATCACGAGGAATTATGAAGGAAGGGTTACAATAAACAGTAATTAAAAAAGAGAATTGAGTAAATAGGGATTCAGAACACTTCTACCATCTTGGATAAGTTCATCCCTAAGCTTATTTCTCTATTTTAAATCTTCAATATGCATAAATTAAGAAAGAGAGGATTTAGGTTACTATTCTTAAAACTCTAAAAATTAAGGGTTTTTTAGATTATCAATTGAGTTGGTAAATTAGAGGGTTTGTACTTCTATTATTGTTTAAATAACTAAAAATGATGTGAGAGTGGAGTTAGAATGAGTTTGAGTAATAAGGAGAGAGAGAGAGAGAGAGAGAGCATGATCATACATTGCATAATACATGCACATTATGACAGATCATGATTCTATGTATCCAGGTGCGACAATCGAGATTAGAGGATCTCCGTGCGAAGAGGATATCCCGAGGGTGGTTTTCCACCCCAGTAGAGTGAGTGAAAATATTTCTTTCCTTTGCCTCAGTTTATATTAATTACGATAATTATTATGCTTGGTATAGCATAGAATATGGTTGTATGTATATGTATATGTATAACTGAAAGAAGGAGGCGTTGGATGTATGTTGAGTGGTGGTCGATTTGACCCTTTACTTGTGATAATGTTAGGATTATTGTGAATCCTTGATTGTTATGAATGTGAGGTCGGAGGCCTATTGTACTTGTGCTTAAGGATATTGACATTGTGATTGTGAAGTCGGAGGCCAATTTTATATATGTTTGTGAATGTGGCATAGTCGAGTGTAATGGTCGGGGTGCCATACTTGTTGATTTGATCTTGTGAGTCAACATGCTTTTTTTTATTATTTTTGGTCATTTGAGCCACTAGTTACTCGATTTACCCTGATAGGTTGTTGTTGTTGATTCATAATTTTGTGTGCTATGGTATTGATTATATATATATGGGTCAGGATTGGCCATACAACTCATATGAAGTGAGTGAAATTCAATAGGCCCCGGAGTGTGGATTGGTCATACAGTTCAAGGTAGGATGAGTGAAATCCATATGTCCAGGCTAAAGCATGCTGGTCTTATACTGATATGATAGTATCTCCAATTAAGGTTACGGATTAGTCATACAGCTCTGAGGAAGTGGATGGGATCCTATAGACCGAGGGGCTATATATTTTGATGTTATATTGGTTTTCTAGACATGTATATGATGCCACATTTCACTATAATTGATTTGATGATTACGAGGATTTTTCGTAATCAATGTATGGGCCTCTGATTTCTGTTTTTGTTTATTTGTCTACTCATTGAGTATTTTTTCAAATACTCATCTCTCACTTTCCCATTTCAGGTTAGTATAATTGAGGGTATAGTATAACTGAAGTGAGACTTTAGCACAGTTTTCAGGTACTCGACTCAAGTTTTTTTATATTATGGTTTACTGTACAAAAAACTATTTATAATAAAGTGATTTTATGTATTTGGCTTGATCAGGAATAACTTGTATTGTATTTTGAGAAAATACAAATGTTAATATATGTATTATCAAAAAATTCCATATTATATTATTTTATATTATTTTTAAAAATGAGTTTTAAAACAGGTACTAATGCCTTGCAGATCCTAAGGGTGCATTCTAAGTGATAAGATGTATTTATGGGATTCGCGACGATTGTCATGTGGTCGACAAAGGTCGGGGCGTGATAGCTTAGGTAAGTGTAGAATAAAGTATCCTAAGATAGACTGAGGTAGTGATCATCTAAGTGAGTGAGTATATCGGTAGAGTAGGCACAAGAAAGACAGTATTCTCATTTATGATGGAATGATCCACTAGGTGTCAAGAATAGTCATGTATGAATTCATAAACTACTCGAGGTCAACATGAGTGATGGACCCAATTTGTTTGATAGAAAATTGTTTATCATATTATTATAAATCCATTGAAAATGTTTTATAAACATATGCATTGTATGCTGGATTTTGATATGAGAATGCTCATTGACGGCTTAGGATTACTCCTGATCAGAGTAATCACTAAGAAAAGACGGTCAAATCCAATGATTTTGACATATGTAGTAGGCTATAATTTTAAAATAGAAGAAATATTTTCATAAACTATATCAATAAAATATTTTTCTAAAATCCCCTTTTTCCTTATATTTTAGTTTTTTATCCATTTTACATACTATATCCACTCATTGTGTGTAGGTTAGTATTCTCACCTTTTTTTCTACTCACATGTAAATTCGAGCTTAATCGAGGCGTTAAAAAAGATGGTGATAGCGACAAAATAGTACATTCAAGTATAATTCTTGAACTCGACTCACATTTCATTTCTTAGAGTCTACTGGAAGAATTTATAAAGTATATATTTATTTTTCTTGTTATAGGATTTGTAAAACCTTTGTGTTTATTTGTATGCAATTTTGTAAAAAAAAGATTGCATCATTTTATACTCTTGGTACTTATATAAATGAGGTATAATTTTATTATGAGATTTGATATATCTTGGAGAGAGGATTTGAGATAATATATGTATATGTATATTTTGTTTATGAGATGAAGATGTATGTTTTTGATTTTGAAATGGATTTTGAGATATATAGAAGTATTTGAGATTTGATTGTGAATAAAGGAGTTTAAGATATTTGATTGGTTTATATTGAGAGTATTTTAAATGTTTTTATAAAAAAATAGGTACCATACTAACCTTATAGGTTTTTAGCACGTATTCTGGATATAAAGAATACATGTTAGGAATCTATTGCGGTTGTCACGTATGAGTCCCACAGTTTGGGACATAACAATATTTTAATTGTTTATTAGGTACTTAGATGTCTTATAAGTTCTTGGTATATATTCTAATTTAATAAATATATATCAAAAATTTATAATAATTGTCACGTGTGGATCTCATAAACTAAGGCGTGACACCAATCCATTAGTTGCCAATGTATTATTAGAAGAAATATTTTATTTTTAAGTTTCAATTATCATTTTAAATTTTATAAAAATACAAAATGTTTTCATTTTTTTCTTTTTTTCTTTTTTCCTTAATAAAAATTCAAATTTATAATCATGATGAAGTTTTTAGAAAAGAAAATTTTAAAAGAAATTATGAACTTTTAATAACATAAAAAACTAAAAAAATTAAAAACGAAGAAAAAATTTTGTAGTTTTTAAAATTTATTAGTCAAGAGGTCAAAATAATAATTACAACTTAAAAATAAAATGTTTCATCTAATAATTCACTAACAACTAACAAATAAGAATGTATCAAAAATATTTTTAAAATTTATAAGATTAAAATATCTATTTAAACAAGGTCTAAGAGTTTGTAAATCCTTTATTCTCTTATTTATTAATAAGCAATTAAGTCGCAAGTTATTTCAACCGAAAACTTTGATCCATGTCGATTCTTGGTCCTACTTTCCATCAAGCGCGAATTTTTTTGATATAATAATTATTGACAAATTTACATGATTATTTTTAATATTATTTTTTTCATGTTAATCCAATATTTTAATAAAAATTTTATTCAAAATAATATTGTAACATTCTAACAGTGTTGTCATTTAACTCCATATTTAATTGAAATTCATTATTATCGTGTCATTTCAAATAACTAACTACGGAGGTTACAAAAGCAAGGATATATAAAATATGAGTTTAGGGAAAAATAAGAAGACTACAAAATGAAATAGCAATTAATAAAGGCAAGGATATATAAAATATAGTTTTAATTAATAGGAATTAATTTATGAATAATTACGTTGAGTTTTGAGTAAGGAAAATGTGTATTGCAATTGATGCGAATAATATTTCATAACTTAATATTTACTCTAGATATAGGTCATTTGATGGATACAAATGATCTTGGGTAAATTTATATTATAAAATAATTTCTATGATTTTCTTCATAATTTTTGGGTGAAAATAAAATTAAAGAATTTCTTTTATCTTTTTAATTTTTAATTTTGATAGATTGAGAGAGAAATAAAACTTATTCTTATTTTAAAAAGTAAATAATAGAAAATAAAAGGTTAAGTTTATTAACCCATCTTAACTTACTCACAATCTTTCAAAAATAATAATCACAATCCGGTTTTATTAATATTACGACCCACCTTGACTGATTTGAGTAAGATTTTGCCGTTATATACTCTTATAAATTCAATAAAAAAAAATTATCTCTAAAATTAACTAATAAAAACAAAAAAATATAATAAAAAACATTAAACATTTTGTATATAATTCTCCTTTTTTAACAGCATTATCATTATTTTTGAATACCTACTATTACATTGTATTATGAGTTTATTGGAATTGCCAGTAACAAAATAATACCGTGTTGACTGTTTTTAAATCATTTGTGATAAGTTGATGTTAACGAAAACTTGATGGAGTAAAATAAAATTAAACCCATAAAACAATTTTAAATAACAAATAAAGAGGACAATGTAATTTCCATTAAAATTATTTTATTCTTCTCCTCTAATTAGTAGCTCATTCTTCAGAAATGGTTTTAGATAATTTTGGTTTCTAAAGATTTGACAAACAAAAAATATATCCTAAGTTGGTCTTAGATCTTGACTGAAATTAGGGTAGAGTTTTCGTATATTTACAATTTTTTATTGTTTTGTTGCATATCTTTTTTTTTTTTTTAACAATTTTCAATTTAATTGTTACATTTAAAATATTTGAGAATTGAAATAAAAAAGACAAAATTATAAAGAAAATTTTGAGCCATATAATCACAGCCAAGGAAAACATGTAAAATCAAATGATATAAATGTGGAGTACTGCAAGATAGATTTTTGAGCATATATCATGTTATTAAAAAGAATATAAACCAAGGTTAAAAATATAAATTTTTTGTTAAATAATATGACAGTATTAATTAATAAAAATAAATAATATGAATTATGTAACAATTAATATTATTATATCATAGTTTGTATATAATAATTATTTATTTTTTTTAAAAATAATTAGAAGGTTGTATGAAATTAAAATTCAAATAAATACATTCCAATATTGAAATGCTCACGAAATGAAAGATTCGGCTTGTACTGTCACATGGCCTAGATAAAGCACAGTCATGGCAATATTAATAACCGTTGTGGAAGTTGGTAGCATTCCTAATCTTTACTGCTCAACTGCAACCATCAATGCATTGCCTCTCTTCTATCGTTTTCTTTATCATTTCTCAATCATCCCATCTCATCTCACCACTTTCCATGCATGCATTCATTCTGAGTCTTGGATTCACATTATTTGTTTATTTGATCAATGATTATGTGTGATGTGTTTTTGGGTTAATTTATAGCATACGCTTATTGATGCATTTCCCTCCAAAATCTTGAAATATTGAAAAAAGCCATGTTGGTGGGTATTGATTTATGAAGGATAGCCAAGTTAATAAACCTCCATTGAGGATGACAGTAGAAACGTTGTAGTTGCCGACACGAAAAGGATTTTCGTTGACTTTATTTTTATACTTTTTTGAATTTTGTAGTTGGGCAGATGAACAAACTCAGACGGACAAAGCCAAGTGGACATGCCTGTATTTGAATATTGGGATTTTCTATTTTGTTCATGTAATTTTAAACGGTAAGGTTTCAAAACACAGGGATACATATATATATGTTTTTATTTTGCTCTTCTGGTATCGTTGCGAAGTTTCCTGATTGGTTGGTGTGAAAATCTTAGTGAAGATATCCTAAGTAAGTTTTGATTTTGTTGAAATAATTTACCAAAAAGATTTTATTCTTTTGATGCATGCAACTTGGGATGCGGAAATTTGTTGGTTTGAATCAAAGGATTTAAGTATTGCGGGGATTGGGAGGCACATACTGTATAAAATCTGGTCCGGTTGAGGAATTTTCAGCATCTAACAACTGGAATATTAAACAGTGAATAGAAAAAGAAAAATTTTGAGTTTAAATTGTTATTGTTAATTAGTTGAATTTTTTGTTTTGATTTTGGTTGAGAGAAGATGGTGGGAAGTATTGAGGTGATGAATCAAAATTTGTACACAAATGGTACCATTCAGAATGGGATATGTTTGGAAGAGAAGCTTGATGAGCTACGACGCATTCTTGGCAAAGCTGATGGTGATCCATTGAGGATTGTTGGTGTTGGGGCTGGGGCTTGGGGCAGTGTTTTTGCTGCTTTGCTGCAAGATAGCTATGGTCAATTCCGGGATAAGGTCCAAATCAGGATATGGAGAAGACCAGGAAAAGCCGTTGATAGAGCAACGGCTGAACATCTCTTTGAAGTGATCAATTCAAGGGAGGATGTGTTAAGGAGGTTGATCCGACGCTGTGCCTATTTAAAGTATGTCGAGGCAAGATTAGGTGATCGCACTCTTTATGCAGATGAGATTTTGAAGGATGGCTTCTGCTTGAATATGATTGAAACACCGCTTTGTCCTTTGAAGGTTGTCACTAACTTGCAAGAAGCTGTTTGGGATGCCGATATTGTAGTAAATGGTGTGCCTTCAACGGAAACGCATGAGGTGTTCGAAGAGATCAGTCATTACTGGAAGGAGAGAATCACAGTGCCAATAATCATCTCTCTGGCCAAGGGTATTGAGGCTGCATTGCAACCAGTTCCCCATATAATTACTCCTACACAGATGATTAACCGAGCAAGTAAGACTTCTCCTCATATGTTTACAATCATCTTTGCTATATTGCTTTTTAACTTCAAAAGGTAATAGTGAACTGATTTTTTCCTTTCCAAAAATAGTTTGGTTATATTTTTGTTGCATAGGTAAAAGAACACAGAATAAGCATGGTCATAAAGTATCTGTGGATTCAACAAATTTAATATGTTCGTGCTCGTCTATATTGTTACGCAAGCATTTCCATAATTTAATACTTATTGGCTTACTTTAAGCTTAATGACTCGGGAAATTATTACAGTTCAGTAACATATTATACATGCTAGATTTATTCTCCATAATATCTGTATACATTAATCTGGTACTGTATACTCATACTCAACTTTATTTATCCTAACAAAAGTTTATGCAATCTATATTTGTTCATTTTCTAATGGTAAACATTCATTTAATTCAATTGTTAAGTGTCATGTTGTTGCAATTCTGACAATCGAATAATGTTCAATTGCTAAAAGCAAGTCTTATTATGAATTCCTTCAACAGTAGGATGAGCCCATATTCCTACCCTTCAATAATTGGCTTTCGATGTTTCATTTTTTGTAATTAGTTTTCTGTGTATAGTCTGAAACAAATGTGATTATCATATTTTCTTTTTTAGCCTTTTGTTTTATTTTTTAGTTATCGGTCTCTTCCTTGTGTATCTTTCCACTTTAGAAAACCTCTTCCCTCATCGTCTAAGCTTGGTATACATGCCTGGCAGCTGGAGTTCGTGTAGATAACATACTTTATCTCGGTGGGCCAAACATTGCCTCGGAGATTTACAATAAAGAATATGCTAATGCTCGAATCTGTGGAGCTGAAAAATGGAGGAAGCCGCTTGCAAAATTTCTCAGGCAACCCCATTTTGTCGTTTGGGACAACAGTGACCTTGTCACTCATGAAGTCATGGGTGGGCTGAAGAATGTCTATGCTATTGGTGCAGGTAAGTATCAATATTATGGTCAACAACATTTATACACAATGTAGATAGCTGCTACATTTACTAAGTAGTAGAAAGAATGTCAGACCTTGTGATTAATTTTCTGATGATTTTACCTCTCCCTGATTATATTCACCAGGAATAACCTAGTTCATAACGGCCTGAAAATCTAAAAGTTGAACTAAATTGCTGTTAACGGGAATAAGACAATATAATGAACTATAGAATAGTAGTAATACGATCCTTTGTTTCTACTCCGTACTTAACATACTTACCTTTCTTTTTTGCCGTTTTCCAGGAATGACAGCAGCTCTTACCAATGAGAGTGCTACCAGTAAATCAGTATATTTTGCACATTGTACATCAGAGATGATATTTATAACTCACTTGTTGACCGAAGAACCTGAGAAGCTTGCAGGGCCATTGCTAGCTGACACATATGTAACCTTGTTAAAAGGTCGTAATGCTTGGTATGGACAAATGTTAGCCAAGGGCAACCTCAGCCGAGATATGGGGGAGAACATCAGTGGCAAGGGAATGATTCAGGTACTGTACGCAATTGGTCCTATGAGCCGAACTGAAACCTTTAAAGCAGTTTATTCTTAAATAGGATTGCTATTAAACCAATGCCACAGTATTGGAAATTTTAGGCTTTATTCAAATCAATAAGTCAAGAGTAGGAGTATTTAACGATGTTCGTCACCTTTCTATACTCTTCAAATCAATAAGTAATGCTTTTCCCTTGAAATTTTGGCCTCACCACACGAGCATAGTGTCTAAATGATGCCCTTTGTAACTTGTTAAAAATAGCTAAACCTGCATCTTCTAATTTCTTTTTGTTTCAGGGTGTGTCCGCAGTGAGAGCCTTCTATGAACTTCTGCGTCATTCAAGCTTAAGTGTTTTACACCCTGACGAAAACAAGCCTGTCGCTCCCGTTGAGCTATGCCCTATCTTGAAGACGCTTTATAAAATACTTATAACAAGGTAATTACCTAATTATCATCTCTACATTCCCAACATTCATAAACCAGGAAGCAGAGCTTGATGTGCTCCCAAGTAATCCTCTATACATATAGATGAATGCGAAAACATTAGGCGAACTTCTTCCTTCTTTGTTGAAGAGTATAATCTGCTTATTATCATCTGTGAAATCTATCCTTTTCTTGATTGTGATATATTTTGGAGTACAGGGAGCAGTCATCACAAGCAATACTTCAAGCATTGAGAGATGAAACCTTAAATGATCCCCGGGAACGCATTGAGATTGCACAGACTCATGCTTTCTACAGGCCTTCCCTTCTTAGCTAGCCTTAATTAATTTGGAATAGTTTTAATCGCATTGCAAAATGAAGTTCCAGTTAATGGAGGAGCTAATGATTTACATAGTAACAATTGTTAAATGAACAAGGGAACAGAAACATGCGCACTGGTGTTGTAATTAATTGTGTATTGTTAGCAGTTCTATGAAGAATCTAAAATTAAGTTTGAAAATTGAAATAGTATATGATTGAAATTTGATACTTACCAAAAATGAATAAATTTATTTCAGTCCACAGGATCATATGCTAGTTCCTTGTATAATAATCTTTTGCTTATCATTTTCTTTTAGGTTTTTACACACTTTTATACATTATTTTTAGCTTATAATTATCTCTTCTTCTTTTTTTAATTTCATGCACTCCACATCATTGGTAACCTCTATAAGTGATCCATAATTCTCCAATTACAAAAGAAACCTCCCAATCTTATTATAATTGCAGAAAACTTTCATTTGAAAGAGGAAACCGCCATGATTAATGCTTATACCTTTCATTTGATTTTTAATGAAAAAACTTATATAATGAAAAGAAAACATGGTAGACGATTCTTAGGCTTTTTTTTCTCATAAAATACCATCAAGTGAAGATTAAGAAAGCTTAAAAAATCATTATATCGATCTTAATTTTGTAGAAAACATCAATGATAAGAGGTTAGCATCCTTCAAAATTTTAAACTTTCGCAATTGTTTTTAAAGCATGATTTATATTTTTATACTTATATTTGGTATCAGAGCAAATTATAACCTTTGTCTTAATAAGTTTTTATGAGTTCTGAAAGATATAAATTTTGCACCAAAATTGTTTCCATTCGTTTTTAAATTTTTGATGTATTATAGTGCCATATTACGTTAAAAATAATCTTCTAAATAATTTTATGAGAATTTTGGCTTTTGAAACGTCGAAAAAATGGTCAAAAAGCAGAGAAACAACCTGATCTTTGAACCGAGTCTGTGGCAGGTCACATCCGAATCGGGTTGACATGACTGGAGGTTGAAGACGACCCAGTGAATGACATGTCGTCTGATCTTCAAGGTGGACGACATATCATCTATTTTTGTTAATTCAAAAAAAAATTTGATTCATTTTGTATCCAATACCCAACATCTAAGTTTAAAGCCTTTATTGTTGGGTCAATGGAATTTTTCTGCATCTAAGTTTAAAGCCTTCATTGCTGGGTCAATAGAATTTTTCTGTGTAAATATTTTTCCAAAACTTATATATAAAGTATATTTAAGTTGTGTTTATAGTATTATTATGAATAATTAATTTGGATAATAAATTGTATATTTGATTATATTATCGAGCAAAATTTATTTTGAGTATTTTTATTTTTATTTTATCAGTTATTTAATTTATTTGTTAATGCATAAATTATAAATTTAATATTTGTATGTATAAATTTAGTTATATTATACAATCATTAAGTTAGATTTAGTTAATTAATAATTTTATTAATTAACCAATTAATCAAAATTAAGGTAAAACGTTTAGAATGTTTTCTTGGGTTGTACAATTTATATTATTTATTATTATTGGGTATATTTACAGTGGTATATTGTATCATTAAATTACATGTTTAGAAAAATTCTGAGGAGATTAGAATTTAAGTGGTGTCTCTGTGACCCACCGGTCTTTCTTGAGAGTTTTTCTGATGTGGTTTTTGATGCAATTTTTTACAATTTATTTACTTGAATAATATTAACAATAAATTGATGAAAATTAATGTTAAGTAATCTATATAATTTTTGATAAATTAGAAAATAGCCACAGCATCTCTAAATTAAGTAAAAATTATATATTAATGTTAAGATCACATATAGTATAAAAGACATAAATTGTAATTAATTATATGAATATAATAGATTTTATCTCACAGGAATTTTTATTATATTTATATGATTGATTAGAATAAAATATCAAATTATATTTCTTAATCTACCTACAAGAGTTAAGAAAAGAAACATAATTTAATAATTTTATTACAAAGTTGTATATGAATCTAAATGAATTAATATTTTAGTCCACAGGCAAGTTTTATATCACTAGGCTCATCTTTTAATCATGATTTACATTGGTAAAACTTGATATAGAAATATTAACCTCAAATTTATAATATAAGTATATATTATGTGCAGCTTTAGAACCTATAAATCTATCTAAAATCAATGTTCTCGAACTATAAGCAGATAATTATAAAATATGAAAAGAAAAAGTTTGATCTCAATTAGATTATATACCAAAGTGCAGGTAGTCTTGTTGTAGAATGGTTCGGTGAGTACAAGTGTCGTATCCACAGGGAGTATTTTTTTCAAGAGTCCGATTGGTTATGTCCAAGCCAAAATCCAATAGAAAAGTCTAATAGCAAAGGTAGAATATATGATGGATTGATTTTAAACAAATAAATTACCAAATAGAAATTAAATATATATTAAAATACTAAGGCTTTGGAAGTTGATATTTTAGGATGATGGTTAATAAAATAGATCCCTTTTATAACTCAATTG
>JAVXUL010014379.1:0-12209 GCA_035590515.1 Trichilia minutiflora | reverse complement strand
GTAGGAATCTATAGAATTTTAATTACTTCCCTGTGGATTCGATACCCTTTACCCTAGGATTATAACTTGACACCGTATACTTGCGGTAAAATTTGCATGTTACATTTGTGCGAAACAACAACCGAGGCTTATGTAAAAATGCTTGTTAAATAAGATTGAAATTTTACGTATGTGCTATTGTGTCTAATGTTTCTCCATCTCCAAGATATCAATATGTAGCAGTCTTTGTTAATGCAAGACTTCATGTGTCTGGAGAAGCTTTGGGTGGTGGACGTATGGTAGAAGATTCATCGAGTGTTGCAGTGTTGGATACTACAGCAGGAGTTTGGTGTGATACAAAATCTATTGTGACTACTCCCAGGACAGGGAGGTACAGTGCTGATGCAGTTGGTGGAGACGCTGCAGTTGAGCTGACAAGGCATTGTAGGCATGCAACTGCAGTAGTTAGTGACTTGATATTTCTATATGGTAGTTTGTGTGGGGGGTGTTGCTTGATGACCTCCTTGTTGCTGAAGATTTGGCTGCTGCTAAGACGACAAGTGCAGCTTCAAATGCTGCAGCAGCAGCTGTATCAAATGCACAACCTGGGCGTATTTTAAGAACGTACGGATTTGTTGACGAAAGAACAAGGTAGACAATGCCTAAAACAATCCCTGATGGTTCAGTTATACTAGGAACTTCTGTTGCTCCCCTTATAAATGGAGATATGTATACTGATATAAGTATTGAAAATGCCTTGCTCAAAGGATCTAGGAGAATTAACAGGGGTATTAAATCTTTGGTTCAAGCATTAGTTGAAGAAGCTGAGGCTATTAGCGAAACATTGACTGCTCTTAACAAGTTAATGAAGAAGTTGAACTTCCTGATTGAGATTGTGGGGCAGAGGCTACCGCAAGTGGGAAACAGATGATTAAACTAGATTCTGGATCCAATAGCATTGCATCAGTTGGAGTTAGGCTGCATCACAAAGCTGTGGTTGTAGCTGCAAAGACTCGTGGGGCATTAGGTGGCATGGTCAAGCAGCTTTCGATTGATCAATTTGAAGCTGAATGTAGGAGGGTTCAATTTTTGTATATAAATGTAAGATAATGAAGTGATACTGTTGTTAGAAGGAGAAAGACTTCAAACAAGTGGTAGAACTTGGTTATATATTGACAAGTAATGCAAAGGAATAGAAAGCAGTGAGCTTGCAAAGATTTGCAGAACTTGGATTGAAAGAAAGGCTTGAAGGAGATTTGTTTAAAGGCTTCAGGAAGCTTTCGTATTAAGTAGAGGATTTGCGTAGGTTTAATGCTGTTATGTATTTAGAATTAAGGGGAGATTGTTGAGATGTGATTCAAAATACGTTGTAATAATTTTTGCAGAGGGAGAACAGCAGGAGCTCGAGTAGATAGAAACTTGAAACTAGAAGCTAGAGCAGTTGAAAGCTTGGAGCTGAAAACTAAAGCAGTTGGCAGTTTGAACAGTTGGAAGCTGGTAGAAGCTAGCAAGTTGCAGAGGTGTAATGCAAGTTACTGGGATGGTTAGTTAGTTAGAGAAGATTTGTTAAATGACTAAGGCTATAACAGAAGCTTAGATGACAGGCCTTTGTGCTATAAATTATAAGCTGTTGTGATTGTAACAAGTGTGGGAAAACTTGTTGTAATGCTCCCAATTCTTGATGAATTCCTTTGGAAAATTCTCTTGGCTCTTGTGTTTTGAAAGTCAGCTCTTATGTTTGTAAGATCAGATTGCTTTTCATGTTTTGTTTGCTTGTTAAGTTGAGAATTCGTCTATTCTGGAGGTTGGCTTGTTTAAGTCCTGAAAATCAACAGAAATAATAACAACTTAAATAAATTTATTTAAATAAATATAGAATAGAGAACCCGGGACCCAATTACTTAAAATTAAGTAAAAATTAAATAATAAAAATTAAGTGAAAAGGGTATGATTTGTAAAAATTAAAAAAAGAAAGAAAATAAAAATTATAGATAGACTAAGTTGTAGTTGTGGCTTAAATAATAATAGATAGACCAAGTTGTACCTTAAGCTTGTAGTGTAATTATACACATCATCCATCCTTTTTTCACAATTTTATTGAATCTGTTTGATTTTGCGAGTTGAATGGAGTCCAGGCAATCCATTCAGTTAGGATCTACCCACCCTATAAACTTTATATGTGGGCCGTTGCAATTTTATTCTCCAAAGCAAAATCTAAGTCAAGCCTCATTACTAAAAGCCCAAAATATAGGTTGTTAAAAAAAAATTAATGACGGCCCAATACGAACCCTCTCAAAATGGCCCTTCGTTTGGTTTATCCATCTACAAACAAACGGACAAAGATCGGTTGATAAGTCACAGTAGATTCTTAGAAAATTAACGTGGATGAACAGATTTGTTAAGAAAAATTGATAGTCATACGATTAATAAATAATTTATATCCATATTTAAATTTATTTATTCATTAATTTGTTTAAAAATTAATTAATTAAATAAATCGTGCTATAAATAGTATTATTTTCACTTTTACCAATTATATACACAAATATATCAAATGAAATAATAACATTAACATAGCATTTTTTTAAATTTTTTATTGTATTTTATATAAATATATTTTAAAAAAATTATATATGTATGTTAAACAATTAAATTTGTATTTATATGATAATTGTGTCTTTCAATTAAATTAGTTGTGGGTGGCTAACTAAATAATTGTATTTAACTGAATTTAATTGTGTTTAATTATATAAGACAAATGTAAATCATTTGATAAAAAACTAATATCGAATGAATGAATAATAAACTTATTATATTCTTATTTTAAATTTTAACACTATCAAAAAAATTTATATTAGTATTCACTAAAAATTTTATTATACTCACTTAAAGACACAACACTTAATACAACTATGTAAATGAATTGCCATCCTTATCTGTTCTTGTCTGTTAGGCTATTGCAGTGCTACTACATGGAGGCATAACCAGAAACATGAAAAACGTCTTGGAAAAGGTCTGCTGTTATATAAGGCACTTCAACCTAATCAAGCGGCCGGGGACATCAACACAAGCAAGCAAAATCCAGCAACAGAAAAAGGCAATTAATCATAATTGATGATTAAGAGATTGTTGAACTTCACCCCAATTTTAAACATACAGAGAGGATTACCAACATAAATGATAAAAGAAAAAAACAACAAAATTAATAAAATGCCTTCAGAAAAAAGTGCATCTAGAATCTCCAATTACTGCTAGTCTGAGCTAACTATTCACATTCTAAGCATTGATGATCAAGTTAAGAAAGAAAATTGTTTTGCCCTAAAATTTTGTGTTTTCATTTCCTCATCCCCTTGCCCGTTGCATAGTAATGTTCAAGATAGTCGCTGCTGCAAGCGCTGGAAGTAGTAGTCGTCTTAGTGGCAGGCAGTAGTAGCTGATGATTATCATTATTCATCATTTGTGCGAGCTTTCTTTTCTTATAATTTGCCTTGAAACAAGCCTGTCGAAGCCTTTTTGTTTTATCTTCCATTTGTAAATCTGGTATGTCTTCAATCAAATCTCTCTCTTTTTCTAATCTCTCGATTGCTTCCTTTAACTTTTGCTCACTCTCTTCATCTCCTACCTTTTCCATTTCCTGCATTATATGTTCCATACAAAATTTTCAAAAGATTTTAAAAAGAGGGTGGGTGAGGGTGAGGGTGAGAGTGAGAGAAACTGACTACCTGAACGTTGTTGATTAGGTTTTGTAGACTCATCAGCTTCCTTTGTGGCCATCTTCGAATACCCAACTCCCTACATCTATTCTTCAAAAGGGTTACTCCAACATTTAGCTCTTTAGCTGCTTTTGTAATCGTCATGTAGAAATACTGTGAAATGGTTTCCCTCGACAACAGTTTTGGGCTACTGGGATTTATTTTTTCATTGTATTCTAATTTACATCTTCCAGCTTTCTCCATTTCTAGTTCGTTTGTTTCTTTGACTTTCACTTGTCCTTCTTCTCCATTTTTACACGACAACGGCTGTTTCTGATCAGCCTCAAATAAGGAACCCAATTCATTCCATAGCCCAAATCCAATCCCATAATTCTCATCATAATAACCTGACGCAACAATAGATTTAATAATATATAATAAAGCAATTGACAAGTATCAAAAATATATATCCATATGCTTCACCTGTTTTTGGAATTGGAACAATATTATCCTGTGAGTATCTTTCTGGGAAACTCTCCATTAAAGGAATGTCATCAAAACAGCTCTGTTGAAGGGACATTTCATTTTGCCAATCCGTGGAAGAAAAAAACAGATTTTCCCTGTAAAATTTGAAAACAAATAGAAAGTTAACCAACTTGTTTACTATAAGTCTGAACAAATGAAACCCTAGCTAATTTATCTTACCCAAAATCAATTGAAGGAAATTGGGTTAAAAAGGAAAAAGGCTCTTCTTCTTTTGGCACAAGATCGAACTTGTTCCAAGACTGACTGCCCATTCTAAGAATTGGAACTGAAAGTAGAACAGTAGAGAATAGAGATACAAATACATATTCGAAGATAAAGATGAGTGTTGTGTTGTATTGAATCTAAATCTAATGATCCTACTAATTTTTAGGAGATCGTGCGCCGCCTCATCAATGCAATTTGCCATGCATGAATGATTGATTTATTGATTAGTGTGTGTTTTTCTTACGGAAGAGTTACGAAATTGATTTAATGAATGCTTTTGCCAGGCACTTATGAATAAATTAATTTATAGTTATTGACTATAAATTTAAATTGTTTTTTAATGTTGTAAGTTTTTAACGTCATTTTAGAAAAGAGATGTGATTATAATAAATAACATTGAAAATTGATATTAAATTAATTACTTTGATTTTTTTTTGTTTGTTTTGATTGTTTTTACATAAAATTATTATTTTTATGGTTGTTAAATTTAATGCAAACACTTATATTTTAGGCACACGGGAACTATTAGCTCTAATGTGAATAAGTAAGCATGTGTTTAATTTTATTGGATTGAGATTAAGGTGGTAAATCCCTGTGAATCAATTTTTCAATTCAATTAATTATTTATTATTTATTGAGAAAAACAAACAAAAGATAATAATTAGCAGCCGACCTTTTCATGGAATCATCATTATTTTATTTTATTTGCATATAAGTAGCCATTGTTTATTAATTTAATATGCTACGTGGTTGTTTATATGAATACATAACTTACCGATACCATTAGTTCTTTTAGAAATGAACAGAGGTAAGGAGATTAAATTAATTTAATAATTAAGCGTTTTCTCTTCTAGACGACCCTTAATGGAATTGGAGAGTTACAATTAAAATGTTAATAATACTGGCTTGATTAGTAATCACTAAAATTAATTACTCGTCTCATATGCCAATGTAAATAATTGTAAAATTCCCACTAACAATTATTTAATTGTAGCGTTAAATTCCTACTAAAATGAAAAGTTATGATGATTATTTAATATCTCATTCATAAACAAAAAATAAAAAGATTAAAATCAAGAAACCCTATTTTTTACACAAATTTTAAATTATTAAATTATTTTTTTAAATAATTAGATTTAATTTTATATAAGCATTAATTATTTATAAATAAATTAGTTTCATTTTTTAGAGTTTCGTCAAGTATAGTTTAAAGTTGCATAAACAAGTTATTTTGTGTAGTGTTAACCTGTACTTAACTTTAGAAGTGTGTATTATATATGGTGGAATTTAAAAACGTAAAATTTGAAAATAAATAAAAATATTATAAATAAATTGGTTTAATGTCAATTCTTACTATTCCTTAAAACATAATTTAATTAGAGATTTTGAATTGAAATTTAAAAATTATTTTTTAATTGTGTTTTCCTTGTAAAAATTAAAATGTACATATATTTTTTCTTATTTTGATAGCTCTTCTTTATTACTATTCTAAAACAAAGATTTGATTATAATAAACTTTGATATTAAATTGCGGTTCCTTATTTTTTTGTTTGTTTTCAATTTTTAATATGATTATTAGATTTTGTGATATTTAATTTTAATGGATTGATATTCTTTTTCTTGAATATTATTGGATTGAGATTAAGGTGGTAAATGCCCATGAATTAGTGTTTTAACTTAATTAATTATATATTATTTATTGAGAAACACAAACAAAGTTATTATAATTAGCAGCCCTACTTTTTCAAGAGTCACCATTATATTATATACATAAATTAATACTTATTAATATATTAGTAGTTGTAGTTCTTATGAATCCATGGGTCATATAACGTAACAATACCATTCCTTCAGAAATTAACTACTCATCCCACTAATGTAACCACAATTCTCTAATGGATTAGTATGCACCAACTTTTTCACATTGGATGGTATCGCACTTGTAAAGCTTGGATCCCTCCACCAAACTTTGTATTAGGTTTCAAATGACCCTTTTTGAGCAAGTCCATCAACACCATGTGCTCATACTGAAACACAAAACTACTACAAATATATTTAAAAAACAACTATTAATATAGATCACAAAGTAATCTAGTACAAACCATAAATCAGGAACAAGTAAAAGGAACTGCTAATACACATCTTGAAGAAATGAACTACTATACATGCCATTAATTCCGGAAAGCCAAAGCCATTTGCATACCAAGGAGCAATTAATAAGATCACACCTTTAAGCTGAGTCAAATAAATATATGAAAGAAAACAATTACGTTCTATCCCTTTATTTAAAAAGCCTTCAATCTCTCAATACATAAGGTCCTTCTTTCGGTTAGGTCTAGGAACTAAAATAAGAAATAAGAAATAAGAAGGGCACCTTACTAGTCATCCACATAAAAAAATAAATAAATAAAACACTATTTATAATTGATTCCACCATAGCAAATGTGAATTTGCTTGCAGATTACAACCACAAATCTCGCCTTTATTATTTATCTAGGTTGAAATATCATAAAACTGAAATCGACGGTTAACTTGGAAAAGCATTTCCAAGCCCCACAACTATTATATCCATGCCATAACTTGAAAAAATAAAAAGAATAAGGTTGCTAAAATAAAGATTTACGGATTTTTCCTACTATAAATAATGGTCTTTTTTATTGATCGAATCTGGATTACAATAACGTACGCCGAATAAAGAATTCATAGCTTAAATACCTTGAATTCTTATAAGAATATTGAGATTTTATAAAACACCAAATTTTTTTCAAAAGTTCCTCCCTTGTGGAATAAACTTCTCCTTTTATAAGGGAAGTTATAGAAAAGATGGGGAGTCATCTATTACTCCCTACTTTCCCTCATTATTGTAGGTGTTATGTCACATTTAACACCCACTAACCATAATTATCATAGATGTTATAGGAAGATAGGAAGTCTCTCACATTTAACACTCACTTTCTATCATTCATTATGGGTGTTATGGGGAAATGGGAAGTTGTCTAATTACTCCCCACTCTCTCACATTTACATCTCCCACTCATCCATAATGGGATAAGTTATACTTCATCTTTGAACTCATAAAATTTCATACTAGGTAAAATAGGCCGTGCTATCAACATACGTAAGTTTGGAGGTCATTTGTTATATAACGGTTAAGTAAATATAACAAACACTTAGTAGAGCTCGTATATAGTGCCCTAGATCTATTTTGTCACATTTCATATCTCTCACTATCTCTTTATTAGTCAATACATTTGTGGTTGTATTCACAGTCATATTTTTCACATAAAAAATATAACTGGTATACTGGTGAATACAATTGAATGTGACATCTAAATGGTCTTCCTTTTTATCCTTAAATCTCTTAATTTAAACTTGATCGCTTTTCTAAAAACGTTCTATTAGATCGAATTATCATAATCATGGGCAATGCACGAAGATAGAAAACTCGAACTTAAACCTTGAGAAATAGGTAAAAGTCCAAAGGGTACATATGAATCTACTGGTAATTATGCTACTAATTACATATTTCTTCTCTAGTATCTTTCTTCAAGACTACAATCCCTTCTAGGCAAGCTCGACTTCTTATTGTCTATAAGTCTTCAAATGTCAATATCTGGCTTGTGTCATCCCTCTCACCTGAAACATATCTTTCTATTTTGGCTGAGTCTGACTTACAAAGGTTAGAAAACAACGATAAAAAGGACTTCATCTTATAGCTATCAAGATTGGGTTACAACCATTGTCTCCAGCAAGAAAAATGCTATTTGTCTTATTGCTCTGATGTGCACAAGGTATTATACTTTTGAGCAATTATTGATCACTACTGTAGAAATTGATCTATATAATGGTCATGTTTTGATCGAGTATAATCAAATTTCACTGTAAATCTACTAAAAACTTCTGTCTTAGATATTACCAAGGTTATAGTCCAGTTTTGAGGTACGGATATGAGATCTGGATATGGAGGAAAAGATCTAGACCTAACCTTGACGAAGAAACTAATTAGAGACCAGAAAAAGTACTTCAATGGACATATCAATAGTTTTCATACTGCTGAGGGTAAAACCTAATACAATATTGATGAATGTGTTCCTAATCAAAGACCAGAATATTTTGAGAAGTTGTTAGGTTAGGGTTATAGTGAGCAAATTAAAATACCTCATCTAAATTTGAGAGAAATTACTATTTAAATTACTATTAAATTCACAGAATTTCTGAGAAAGTGGTAGTATTTCTTTTTTATTTATGACTAAAGAGATCTAATTTTGCCATACCCTGACCCTAGTTGACCTCGTGACAATCATAGTGAATCCCATAAATACATCCTATTACTTAGAATGCACTCATAGAATCGTAAGGCATTAGTGCCTGTTTTCAAACTCATTTTCAAAATAAATTAATACAAAATAAAAGATTTTCAATCAAACATATATCAATATTTGTATTTTCTCAATATACATTATAAAATATTCTTGGCCAAGCCAAATACATAAAATCATATCCTTTATAAATGTTTTTCAGTTCAGTGGATCCTAAAGTAAAAATCTGAGTCGGGTACCTGAAAATTATACTGAAATCTCGTTTCAGTTATGCTATGTCGCGCCCGACTATACTAGCCTGAAATAGAAAAGTGAAGGATAAGTATTTGAAAAAAATACTCAATAAGTAGACAAATAAACAAAAAAAGAAATCAGAGGCCCAAACACTAATTACAAAAAATCCTCAGAATCATCAAATCAATCATAATGAAATGTGGCATCATATACATGTCTAGAAAATCAATATATTATCAAATATGTATATCCCCTCGGTCTATAGGATCCCATCCACTCCTTTAGAGCTGTATGGCTAATCCACAATCCTGGTTAGGGATGTCTACCCATGTATAATACTATTCCTCGATCTATAAGATCCCATTCACTCCCTCTGAGCTATATAGATGATTCGTAACCTTAGTTAGGATACTATTATATTAGTATAAGGCTAGCATGCTTTAACCTAGACATGTAGATTCTACCTATCGTACCTTGGACTGTATGGCCAATCCACACTCTAGGTCTATTGGATTTCACCCACTTCACATAAGCTGTATGGTCAATCCTCACCCATGTATAATCAATAACAATGGTCGATCAGGATAAATCGAATAACGGGTGGCTCACAAGGCTAAATTAACAAGTATGACACCATGACCATTACACTCAATTATGTCACATTCACAGACACATATATATTTGGCCTCCGACCTCAAAACCACAATATCAATATCATCAAACATACGTACAATAGGCCTCCGGCCTTATATTCATGATAAAACAAGGATTCACAACAGTCCTAACACTATCACATGCAAAGGGCCAACCCGACCATAACGCAACATACATCCAATACCTCATCATTTCAATTATACATATACACATTCATATACTATCCTCTCTAACATTATATTCTTTCATAAATAACAATAAACGAGACAAAAGGAAAGGAATGTGTTCACTCATAGTATTGGATAGGAAACCACCCTCGAGATATCCTCATCGCGACGAAGATCCTCTCGTCTCGACTGCAATGCCTGGACACACATACAAATACAGAATCACGATCTGTCACAATGTGCGTGCATGATATGATATATGCTCATACTACTCTTGCACTTCTCTCTCTCTCTCTCTCTCTTTACACTCTCTCTTTCTATTATACTGTCCTATACCAAATCCCACTCTATTTATAATTTTCTCATCAATTCCAACACCAATAACTATAAAAGTTCTCTAATTTTTTGATACTGATAATAAATTAAAAAATTCTTAAATTTTAAGATTTTATAAACAGTGCTCAAGCTATCTATTCCTAGATCTACGTGAAATGATAGCTTAAATAGAGAGATAGATTGAAGAACAAGCTTAACCAAATTGGTAGGTGAGCTTAGAGTTTCTTTTTAGCTTGAATCTTTCTTTTTGACTATTGTTCACCGTAACTCCTCCTTCGCGATTTCTCACGATCAGACGATTAGAACTCTGATCAAATGAGGTATCTGAGTTCATAAGAATCAAAATGATAGAGTTTGATGGAGAAATGGCTAAGATTGATTTTCACAGTGAGAGAAGAATGGTTCTGTCAAAATGAGGAGAGAGAGAGCAAAATAAAATTCTGGGGAAGACGGTCCTCTATTTCTGCATATAAAAAGGACCTAAAATTACTAAAATGTCCCTCTGAAAATACCAGGACATGCGATACGTCACCATGTATGAATACATGCTCCTATATATCGATATATACCCACGTAAAAGTCCTCAGAATAGTCAAAGTATCGATACATGCTCCTTATGTATCGATACTTTGTCACACAAAAATGTTCATGTTCATCAAGGTATCGATATATAGCCCCCATGTTTCGATACTTTCAGTCAGG
Source organism: Trichilia minutiflora (assembly GCA_035590515.1). Taxonomy (NCBI): domain Eukaryota; kingdom Viridiplantae; phylum Streptophyta; class Magnoliopsida; order Sapindales; family Meliaceae; genus Trichilia; species Trichilia minutiflora. The sequence goes on along the minus strand of JAVXUL010014379.1, from coordinate 1,376 downwards.
ATGGTCTCCAGGTTTGAAAATACCCCGAGTATCGATTACTGTTCTCCAAGTATCGATACACTGTAGCCAGGGTATCGATACTTGCTCCATACTGAGCCACACTGTTCACAGAGTACCGATACTTTCTTTGAGTATCGATATATTCTATCTCCTGGGCCATGTATCGACACTTTCATTATTCTCAAAGCCAAGTATCGATACTTCAACATCCAAATATCGATACTTCCCTTGTTCACACTATTTGGGACAGTAACTTCAAATGACATAACTTTTGACTGGAATATTTTCATGGAACCTATAATATATCATCAAAAAACTCTCTCTGGGCTCTACAAAAATGATAAGGAATGTTTTTTCAATTAGAGATGATTTTAGGATAAAAAATCTAGCTCTTTCTCTTAAGCACGTACCCCACACCATAAACTTACTCAAAACACAATTCTCAAATATTATACCCTCTCGTGCATGATTTTCACACAAGACATGTACAGAAACTCTTGAGGGATTTACTATCATGTCCATAATGCTAAGGGATAGGTTTCATAACTCTCCCTCCTTAATTGAATTTTGTCCTTAAAATTTTATATGATATAATGAGTATGCAGTAACAAAAATAATAACACTAAACATACAGCTTTCCTTTTCTCATAATAATCAAATAAAGGTATTTTAGAATACCTCATTTGTTATTTATTACTAGGAGAAGAAACTACAGCTTCTATAGAATAAAACAAAAATAAAAATAAAACATACGTCACATAGAACATGCAAAGACCTTTTTTTGGACTAAAAATATACCTTAAAATTGGAAAAGTTATGGATACTGCTGTCTCATTAGACTCTCTGGCTCTCAAATCATCTCCTCAACTGTGGTACTCTGCCATAAGACTTTCATCATCAGAATAGTCTTATTTCTCAGGACCCGTTCTTGCCAATCAATTATCTTCATCGACTTTACTACATAATTGAGATCATCACTCAAATCGACTAGTGGTATCTCAAATATGTGCGAAGGATCCAACACATACTTTTTGAGTATAGATACATGGAAGACATCATGTATCTGACTCAGCTATAATGGCAAATCTAATCTATAGGCTACTGGGCCTATCCTTTCCATAATGATAAAGGGTTCAATATACCGAGGATGTAGTTTTCCTTGATTTCTGAATCTGATAATACCTTTCTAAGGCGATACCTTCAAGAAAACCTAATTGTCCATCTCAAATTCCAATGCTCTTCTTTGAGTATCAACATAGGATTTCTATATATTTTGGACTGCTTTTAATCTTTCTCTGATAATCTTCACTTTATCAGTGGTGATCTCAATCAACTCGATACCATCGAGCTTTCTCTTACCAACTTCATCCCAACAC
>JAVXUL010014348.1:0-12211 GCA_035590515.1 Trichilia minutiflora | reverse complement strand
TTTATTTTTATATTATATTTAATAATAATTAATATTTTTATTTTATATATTTTTAATTTTTAAAATTTTAAATTGGTCCGCGGACAAGCCCATTTAGGCCCGTTAGCCTGCGGACCGGGTTAGGGTTGGTAAAATACTAATTCGTATAATAAACGGGCCAACCCAGCCCCATCCATTTAAGATTGACCCATAGTGGGCCGGGCCAGGTTGGCCCGTTTGACAGCCCTAAATATATCTGATAAAAATAAAAAATTATGAGTTAAACTCTCAATAGAGTGTATGTGCAATCAACTCAGAGTTTTCTCTCTTTAGAGTAATTACAAAAGATGAACTGTGAGAGAATAAAAAAAATTTACAGAGGAATGTTTGTTAATAATATGCTCTGATTTTTTTCTCAACTTCTGCTAATTTCTATAAAAATGATTGTATCAATACTTTATGTTCTATGTTCAATACTTTGTTGGTTCTTGCTTGTGTATTTTCAATGTATCCATAAATCAATATTCATGTACCAATACTTCTTTATGAAAAATATTTTGTTTCCATCTCCGTATGAATACCTGATTTTTAAGTATCGATACTTCCTTTTCTTGACATTGCATGTGTCAACACTTTCCTAGTTTTTTGTGCTACCTCAAACTTCTTCGCAGATGAGTATCAATATATGCCATTACTTCCAGTTATGTATAGATAGTTCATCCATGTGTATCGATACTTCTCTTTAAGATATCGGTACTTCTTTTCTTGAAGAGTTATGTATAAATATATGATGTCCTATGTATCGATACTTTAGCTAATTTCCTGCAATTTAAATCCTTTCTTGAAAGAAATTTGTAAGTGTAATGTGGCCAATTAAATTAACTTAAGGAACAAAATAATTATTATAATATTGACAAATGTTGTAACTTAAACATTAATTCAAAAATAATGAATGATTAACTCATTTTCACAAATATTCTTTAATCCATCAAGTTATTAATTTTGTTTATCATTACTCAAATATATTATTTTATCTTAATTGCATGATAAAAAATATAATAACATAATGTAATCTACAAAACTCACTTAAAAGGAACATAGGACACTCTAACCAAGACTCGGGATTAAACCTAAAAAGGTGATTTGTGATGGTACCAAATTAAGTTCATCAAAAGAAAGACTAGTTCAATAAATGCATATAATTAGCTCAAGAAAGAATTATCTAGTATGTATAAAATAATAAAGCAAACTGAACTAAAAGCCAAAATAATTTATAAAGAAATCTCCTTTAGCTTCTTTATAAGAACCCTAGCTATAGCCTACTTGGCCGAGGGTGGTGAACTAGAGCTTTTTTATAAGAATACAATGATTGGAAAACTTAAAAAAAAATTATGAATTGGAAGCAAAGTAAGTATGAGAGGAAGGAAGGAAGTATAAGAGATCTTAGAGTAAGAGTAAGATGAATAGTGAAAGACTAGCATGAAATAGTGAAAGAAAGGAGATTGTGGGCTAAGGACTAGAATAGACCTTCAACTTATAATTGAAGTAAAACACTAACTGCAATAATTAGATTGCAGCACTTGTAAGGGAAGGCATTTGTGAGAGCTTAGATCCATATGCCATGATAAGAAGCAGTTGTGATAGAAAGAGTTGTGAAAGAAAAAGAAACTTTTATAAACGCTTAGAAAAAGCAACTTGGAAGTTAGTAGTCTCAAACTAACTCTTAGGATAACTAGAATTCTTTCACAATTAAATCAATAGTTAACCCACACAAACATAATAGGTAGCATGAGAAGAAGCTCTAAACCTTACTACTCTTAGCATTTTTCTATCTAGTGTGATTAAATCACTAACTACTGTGAGAGTAAACTCCTTTACACTACCAAAATTAGGGTGATAATCGAGATCCAAAGATCTCCTATTTTTATACTTCCAAAGAAGTAAGGGTCTTAGTAAGCAGTCCAGCTAAATCCGAGCTACTCATATACTTTTTGAGCTCTTGGTATAATCTAAATTGCTTGGACCCTTTTAACTTCTCGATTCAGGTAGTGAGCTTACTTTACCAAAGAATGTGTTTTACATTGGAAGCTATGAAAAAGGTTGTATGGTAGAGAGTCATAGTTGAAGAGATGACATGGGAACTTGAACGCCTTATGAGATTACAATACCCTTACATAAAGACGATGTTTTGATGTTTTAAATATAATGATATTAAATGTAAATGATATAGAAGCAAAGTGTCAATCTAATTTATAAAATTATCAATACTTTGTGAAAAAGATTGATATTTAGTGAAGAATTCTAGAGACGTGTAAAGAGATTACAAAGTCAGACCATATCGATGCTTTCAAAGAGAGTATCAACACTTTTTGAAAAAGTATCGACGCTTTCAAGTTAAAACATTCAATATCAAGATCCGAAAATTCTCGAGAGTTAAAAGAAAATTACAAGATAAGGCAAGTTGATACTTTTTGATAAAATGTCGACACTTGAAGAAGAAAATGTCAATTTTGGTGTAAAAGTATATATACTTTCTGAAGATAAAATAAATCGACACATTGTGATAAAGTATCGACACTTTATAAAGAAAATAAGAATAGAACCTAACACAAAATGACATTCCTTCTCTATAAAATCCTTGTTTTGCAGTTTTCTGAAATCTTCCTTCCTTTATCATCTTAAGGGCATTTTTGTAATTATATAGGACCTTATAAATAAAGGCCAAATAGGGGGGAAACTCATTTCTCTCCTTTTCTTCTTCTCTTCCTCTTTTCTCTCTTATTCTTTTCCTATCTTCCATTTTCTCTCGATGATCTCTCCCTCTCCTTTTATGATTTTTTCTATTCTTCTTTGACTTTCATTCAAATTAAAATTAAAAAGCACCCTTAATCCTTTACAAAACTTTATTTTTCGATTCATGCAAGAGAGCTACAAAGAGAAGACTTAGGGTTTCGAATCAAATTGAGGTTTTCCACAATCGATAGAAATCTTAACCTTCTAAGCCTTGAACTTAGTTATAAGTAAGATTTTAAACTTAATTTTAAGAATAAATTTGTAGTTTGATTGAATATAGAACCTATAATTTACTATTCATTTAAGGAATCCAAGGATTTTAATATGATTTGATAAATTAAGTTAGAATTTATTATTTACTTGTTAGAAAGAGGTTAAATTTTGGGAAAATAGAAAGGATTACAAGAAAACGACATTTAAGCCTTAAATTGAAAACCAAATTGAGTTGTGAATTAATAGATGAATGTTGTAATAAAATTGGCCATAAAATTTTATTGATGAAAATCGGTTAAATGACTGTTAAGAAATTAAGATTCAATGAGTGAATACTAACTTAAGAATTCAGTTAATAAGTATAATCAATTCATATAGGGTGAATTAATAGTATTTAAATATGAAAATTTATAAGATTACCTATATGTATATAATAGACATTAGTACATTAGTAACACAAGGGAGGAACCTACACGATCTAATAAGTAGTAGAGAGTGCTTACCCTCCCTGAGTGTGAGTGAACCTTTACATGTTTTTAATGTCTTTACAATATTTTATTTAAGCTACTATTTTATAAACTATTAATCACTTTATACATTATTGTTATTAAAAATTTATATGGCTTGTAGTATGGTTAACTTTTATACGAGGCTTATGACTTTAATAAGATGATATTGTTTTAGTATCATAAAATCCAAGTATGATTTTAAAGTTTGTTTTGGTATTGATTTTAATCCTATGTAAAATGATTAGATTTACAATGACTGTTTTATAAATGGTTGAACTATTGGTTTTAGATTTTATGACAATTAATACATTTGGTGATATGGTTAGTGAGCCAATATTTATATGATTACTATAACTACAAGGAAGTAGCTTAGAGACATACCTACATAAAGGCCACTTAGACGAGTGGCTCCATAGAAGGGGCAAGTATAAATGAGGTTAGTGGTATTTTTGGGATACAATATAACCCACTTTTGAGAGATGTCGAGGACAATCATGAGTATTACCATACGATCACTCGAGGTCAATGTTAGTGAAGGGTAATGGTTTGATAAAATGATCATACATATTTTTAATTTATTGAAATAAAGAATGTTTTGAATTAATTGATCATTGGTTTTTGTCACACCCCAAATTCCTTGAAATATGACTGGCAGAAGATAAAGTTAACCGCTCTCTCTCAACCTTACTGACATACATGTGAGAGACTTATTTCCTATAATCTGTTATATTCAAATTATATAACCATGCATGAGACTTATACTTAATCAATGCAATGAAAATAAAGGACTTTGTCCATCCATACTATAAAAAGGGCTTTATGCCTACGACGCACACACAAATATATGTGTGTATTTATATATGCTAACATAATCATATTCAAATAACCCATATGCATTCTACCGTGGATTTACATGTTTAAAGGTTTACAAAACATATAATAGGGCTTTAAGACCTAAACACAAAATGGCTAGCAAAATAGACCCTAAACCACTAGTGACTACATGTAAATATCTTGGTCCATGGGCTTGTCCTCTAAGAGATCTACTAACCAACCGAGGTACCCAAAATAACCTGTAAAACTGAGGTCGAATTAGGGGGGTAAGTCTGAGGAGACTTAATGAGTGGAACCATAAAGAAAAGATCATTAATTAAAACTAATATTATCGAATGAAACTGAATAAAAACGTTTTATACATCATCATACACATTGTTATACATACATGTATAAGTATATCATGCATTTCATCCTAACTATACTATATCTGTATTTCAGTTCATGCTTAGGGATACTCGCTTGCCCAGACAAAGGGATTGGGGCTCCATCCTAGAAATTTTCTAGACAGACGATCACCACATCTGATCTATAGATTGGTGCTGCAACATCTGTCTATATCTATGTATCATACTATAACATACATAATGCAATCATGCATATAATCACATACATAAAAATATGGAAATCTTCGAAACCCATAAAACATTTTCAAGGTTCTCAACAATTATGACAATCTTGTATTCATACATAACTATATGAACATAGCCATTTTTGTCCACATTCAAATATATCCAAATGTCATTAACTTTTATAAACCAAATAATTCTCACATCACATTCTCAATTCAACCGAAAGCTCAATTCAAATTTTATCTACATACTGCGGTAAATTGTAAAACATTTTTGAAAACACACTAAAGACAATTAATTGCACTTACCATGCTAGCTAGGAAGTATTGAACAAAACTTGAATCAATGAGAGTTAGACGGCCACTCCCTCAAAGTATCTATAACATGACATTTTTAACATGGTCAGAATAAATAAAACATAAGCATATGAAATTAATTAGAACTTCTAATAAGTACATAAGCTTCAAACTCAAGTTCCTCACGATTTGGTTCCTATACAATCAAAACTCATGAACATAGTCATATACAATTGATTTCATGAAAAATATTTTCAACTAGATTTTTAACAAGAGGATTTACATTTAAGATAAATGTATTTTGGTTTGGTGGTAAATACCAAAGATCTCTTACAGATTTTTGTGATATATTACGAGGGATTGGAATGTAGCTTGAGGTTTGTGACGGTTGTCACATACGGGTGTCATGGTTGGGAGCGCAACAATTTTATTGATGTCAGTGTCAAAGGTTTTAAAAAGACTTTGAAAAAAATGTTTAAAACATTTTAAATAGTTTTACATGATTTTGAAAATACCCGGTGGACCCATAGTGAATTAAGTCTTAAATTGATATATAACCATATCATGCATGTAAAATGGAAAGATTTATTTCTTGTTGTTGCAAAAAAATGCCACCTTGATCAGATAGAGGAAGGGATAGACCTCCCAGAGCGATTATGCCTAATGATGAGTACGACTTTTCTTCACATCTCTCCTATACTGGACATATTCCCATTGGAACAAAGTAAATGCTCTACCCCAAGGCCATGTCTTTCAGTGACTCAAGGAATTCTAGGTACATGTTGACTATAATAGCGCATGAACAACCACCTCTTAGCTATTGAAAATGCCCGCCTTCTTGTCTACAAAAGGTTGCTAAAGTTTTATTAACCGCAAGATATGTAAGTCTACGAACTTATCAACAACCTAAAGACGAATAAGTCTTGAGGGGAGACTAATGCCCAAAATAACAACTCTTAACTTGAAAGTTACTGAGTTCAACTATCCAATGCCGAGGTCAATTTATGTCTTGTTGGATCAACTTCTTGGCTACATTTGCGGGTTTCAGGAATTTTATCCAGACAATATATTAATATTTTATTATGTTTACATGAGCTCATCATGGGTGGTTGAATAATGAATAGATTATGCCAGTTGAATTTAATTACTAAGTTATATCCATATATCTTCCCTTCTTACGAAAGGGGAATGGATTCTTCGTTATAGTTTTTTTTAATTATTAATTTACTACATTAATGTACATACAATCTAGCTATATTAATATTAATTATTGAAAATCTCTAGATCCAACAACTAATTTAAATCAATAACCCATTTTTTACACTTTTCTTTTATATTTTTATTAGTCATAAATCTAAATACTTTTAATAATTGAAATTAAATAAATCACATTTAGTTAATATACAATTAATACACATATTAAATGTACTTTTAATTATTGAAAGTATTTAGATCTAACTGCTACTAAAAAATATAAAACAAGTGTAAATTTTAAAAAAAAAGAGTCCTTGATCTCTTTTTTTACTTTAAATCTCAACCATTAAATTGCATAGATTTAAAAATTAAAAATTTGCTTTAAATTTAGGTACGAATTTAATTCATTGGATTTATATAATCTATTAGTTGAGAATTAAAATAAGACGTTGAACTGAATGTAGATAACTCAATAATCTTCTTTACTCTTGAATTGCATAAATTTAGTGCATCAAAATTTTTATTTATTTTAAGTCAAAAGTGTAAGTCAAGAAATCTCAACAATTATATCTATTAGTAGACTGTAAATCAATGCATGAAAATTTCTATGTAAAATTAAGTACAAAATTTAAATCAAGAGAGCCCTTATATATTGATCCCTATTTTTTTTATATTTTTTATTAACTGCTAAATTTAAGAACTTTCAAAGATTGAGTATAAATTTAATATATATCTGATTAATTCATATAATTAATGTTTATGTTAAATTTAATATTAGCTGTTGAAAGTCTCTAGATCTAACAATCAATAAGAAACGTGTGTGTGTGTATTAATTATTGGAAGTCTATAGCTCATGAAAAAATGCTTGTATCGAAACCTTGATGTCTCGCTTGAAGAGAGATAGTGTTACTTTCCATTGGGGAAACGCAGTTATAATTGAGTTGATTTTGGCAAGCAAAATAATGAATACCCAAAAAACAAATTGAGAAAGCACTATGGTATACGTGAAAATATGCAATCGAGAGGTTGAACTAACAAGACATAAGTTTCAAACCAATCCAAGCTTTCATCATGTAACTTTCGAGTCATACCAAACCAAGCCTGGAGTCTTTCTTCTCTATATCCCACATCTATAAAAGACCTAAAAAAACGAAAACCAAAGCACAAAACTACTTGTGTTTATTTCAGTCGATTGATACAATACACTAGCTCATACTCACTTTCGAGATCCTTCCTGCCAGTTGTTTCAAAGTTCAAACCATGGCTTGTTTCTCAGTCCGATCATTAATCTTTTCATTTTTGCTTGTCGCTTTTTTATCCATGATCCACAGTATTAACTTGGTTGGTGCTCGCCATCTTATGGAGATAACATTGCCAGAAATTCCTAAGCCTGAATTGCCGAAGGTCGAATTACCATCATTGCCAAAACTCGAGATTCCTGAGATTCCAAAGCCTGAATTTCCCGAGATTCCTATGCCTGAGCTACCAAAGGTTCCGGAATTTCCAGAGATTCCAAAACCTGAGCTACCTAAAATTCCTGAATTGCCTTCTTTCCCGCATCTTCCTGATTTTCCAAAGCTCACATTGCCTGCCCTACCTACTCTTCCTAAAGACGTACCTACTAACTCTAATCCTAATCCTTAAATCACTACTCTTCACACCCGTACTTGTTTCATGATTGGATTTCTTGTTTTCAATATTTTAATTTTTTTTTTACCATTATTGTATACTCTTCGTGTATTTTATGTTGTTTAAATATTTTGGTGCCCGAGTATGGCTCCAGCAAACTATTGTATTTACTTTTCATTATTCCATATTATAATATACTGCTATATATTGTGTTCAGTTTAGGTTCTTATTAAATATTGAAAGACCGATGCAAAACTAATTTATTTTGACTGAAACTTGGACTACATAAATATTGAAAATTAACCATTTTCCTTTCCTTTTCACCCGACCTGTAAGGTGCTCTTCATATAGTGCCCTATACACCCACATATTATAGCGATAGAGAACGGATTCGATAACATAACATTTTGATTTAAATTGATAATAGAAATTTTTAATGACTGATATCATAAAATCCAATGGTAGATATAATTGATTAGTTAACAATTATAAATAATATATTTTTTTAAATTATAAGCCATACATCCTAACAATTAAAAATTACGCATACATATGATTGGCGAATTAACTCTACTTGAAAATGGTTTTTGAAACCTTGATATAGGTATGTGTTTGATAGTGCTGCTTTCTATTGGGGAAACGCTCAATTTTAAGTTATTTTTGAAATTGAAGTTATATATTGATAAGCAAAAATTAAAACGGAAGACATTATGATATATTTGATAGAAGTACAATCGAGAGGTTAAACTAACAAGACAAGTTTCTTACCAATACTCAATCTCTTATAAATTATCTATGTAGATATAGAGTCATACCAACCTAAGCTTGGAACCCTATCTTCTTCATAACCCACATTTATAAAAGCCCCAAAACACACGGAAATAAATTGACGAAAGCAGTTTCATTTCTTTAATTGATTAGCACATACACACTATCTCATCCTTCTTGCCAGTTGTTTCAAAGTTCAAACCATAGCCTATTTCTCAGTCCGATCATTAATCTTGCTATTTTTGCTAGTCGCTTTGTCATCCATAATCTACATTATTAATTTCGTTGATGCTCGTCATCTTATGGAGATAACATTCCGAGGAATTCCTAAGCTTGAATTGTCGATGATTGAATTACCACCATTACGAAAACTCGAGTTTACCAAGATTCCAGAGCCTGAATTTCTCCAGATTCCTAAGCCTGAGCTACCAAATGTTCTGGATCGGAATATATTGAGATTCCGAAACCTGAGCAACCAAAAATTCCTGAATTACCTTCTTTCCCTCATCTTCCTGAGCTTCCAAAGCCCACATAATTTGCCCTTCCCAAGGACATCACAACTCACTCGACTACTAATCCTTAAATTACTAACCTGCAAACTTCCTCAAGCTCTTACTTCACCATTGGATGTGCAATGCGTGGTGAACTAATTAAATTTGTGTGGGTTTGGTTTTGTGTCCTTTTAAATTTTTGCAATTCTCGTTTTGAGTCTTTTAGTTTTTTTGTTTCTTTTTAAATCATTGTACAAGATTCATTTATTTAATTCCTTCACATATGTTGGCGCTTGAGATTGGAGCCGTTGGATTTTGTCTATAGAAAAAGTCAAGTGCCTTGATACCACTTGTATGAACCAACAAATCTTAGCGGAATATCGACTTCTTGATTCAGATCGGAAACAACCTTTAAGAATAATTAAAGAAGACACCAAGACAAACTAATCCACCAAGTAAATATTCAAATCACACAAGAAAAATAGAAAATCAGATAAAAAGAAATTTGTATAACTGGAGATTTCAAAGAATACAAGATTAAGTATACTTTCTTAGAGTAACCACACTTTCTCTTACTACCTTGAACTCACAAGTCTTTCTACTGGCTCTAGATCACCTCTGAAAAACTCTCTTAACCCAAGAAAATGTCTCTCTACTATATTGTTTGACCTTTATTAAACTTAGGAAAGCATACTTTATTTATAAACAAACAAAACCTTTCCTAAAATCCTTAGAAAATCTGAAGTTTATAAATAACAGGACTCAATAATTCTAAAATCCTTAGAAAATCTCTATTTAACCTAGAAAAGGACTTACTTAAATAGAGTACAAGTTCAAGTCAAATATGCTTAGTTTTCTTAAAGTCATCATGACTCATACAACTTGAATCATTCTTCAACAATCTCAACATTGATTCAAGTGAAATCCCAAGACAACCTAAAATGGGGTTGAATTAGGCTTTAAAAAAATTTAAGGCTGAATAATTAATTTTCCAACAACTCCAACAGTCAACGCATGCAAGTTTGAGAATGTTAATTAAAGAGTAGGAGAGAAGAGAAAAATTGACACAGAGGATTTTATAGTAGTCTGGCAACCTTGCCTATGTCTAGTCCTTCAAGACTCTCTTGAAAATTTTTACTATTTCTAGCCTTTCAATCAAGGCTTTTAAAACAACCAAAGATTTTGTAAGCTCTTTTCTTAACTTTTACAAACAGAGATTTTAGTGGCTCATCTCAAAAACATGACAATCATCTCTCAAAGGTGTCTGGGTTTTCATTTTCTTTCTCTAGACAAATATGAAAAAAATGCTCTAAACGATCAAAGAATGTTTTTGTTCCAAACAAAAATTCTTCTTTTTTTGCTCTATTATGTTCGTTCTTCACTTTGTATATCCTAAAACCAAAAAGATCAGGTGTTTGCAAGGTTCAAAGAATAGAAACACTTGGTAGAAAACTAGCAAGACTTAATAATAAAAACTCTAAGGATTGACAATGGTTTAAAGTTTTGCAACTTTCAATTTGATAATTTTTGAAATGAGAATGGGACTAAGAGGCATAGAATAGGAGTTTGCACTCCTTAACAAAATTGAGTTGTTGAGAGACTGAACAGGACTCCTCCTGAAATGCTAAGGAGCATATTACTATGCTCAAGACTTTCAAAAAGGTTCTAGGTAGAGGTTGTTAATATAGCTTCCTATTTGATTAATAGAAATCCATCTTTTATGCTTTATTTTAGACTCCCTGAAATGTAGACAAGAAAGACACCATTATTGGACCATTTAAAGGTGTTTGGGTACACTGATTATGCTTATACAAAGCAAAGAAAATTAGATCCTAGGGCTATGAAGGGTGTGTTTATAGGCTACCTAAAGGGAGTGAAAAGGTGAAAGCTATGGTGTCAAGATGGAAATGGTGGAAAGTGTATCATTAGTAGAGCTATTAAGTTCATTAAAGACAGATTAAGTTACGATAGTTTCAAAAGTGATGAAGAATCTTCTCTAGATTCTAGTAGTACAAGGCTTGAGGTGGAGCTAGAGTTTGACAATTCAAAGCTCATTGAGCCTTCAACTATGAAAAATATTAGGAGTACCATAAGAAGAAGGAGCTAACAGAGAGCAACAAATTAATGATCAATAAAAAAACTTGCAAGATTGCAAGTTGGCTAGGGATAATACAAAGAGAGAAATCAGAACACTTACAAGGTATGGCCATGATGATTTGATTGCTTTTTCATTCTATACAGCTAAAGAGTTAGAGCTATCATAGCCTCTAATATTTGAGGAAACCCAACAAAGCTCAGATGGAAAAAGCTAGCACTAGGCTATAATAGAGAAGATGGATTTATTAATAAAAAATGAAACATGAAAACTAGTAAAGAAGCCATAAAATAAGAAGTTGGTTCATTGAAAATGGATTTACAAAAGGAAGGAAGAAGTGGATAAAACCTCTAGATTTAAAGCTAGGCTTATGACAAAAGGATTTACACAAAGGTTAGGCTAAATTATACTAAGGTACTTTCACTTATAGTGAGGCATATCTTCGTAAAGGTGATCCTTGCTTTGGTTGTTGTGTATGACTGAGAATTAGAACAAATAGACGTTGAGATAGCCTTTCTTCACAGAATCCTAAATGAGAAAATCTATATAAAGCAGCCAAGGTCATTTGAAAAGCAAGAAAGTGAAGACTTGGTGTGTTTTCTAAAAATATCCTTGTATGGATTTAAGTAATCTCCGAAACAATGAAATTTAAAGTTTGATAACTTCATAACCAAAATTGGTTATGGCAGAAGCTATTATGACCATTGTGTATACTTTAATGAAAGTTGTGATACAACTAGCTTTGGCAAGAAGGTTCAACGCCTGATCTCAATTAGATTATGTACCCAAGTATAGGTAGTCTTGTTATAGTATAGTCCGGTGAGTCCAAGTGTCGTAT
>JAVXUL010014337.1:0-12212 GCA_035590515.1 Trichilia minutiflora | reverse complement strand
GAATTACTCAGTAATTCATTTATTTTATTAATGGTTAAAAGAAAAAAAAAACTAATTTAATAATTTTATAAAATAATAAATAACAATTCATATACATATCGGAGAATAATTTTTGAGAATGATATTTATCAATATCATATAAGATACAAGTCTCTTTACATTAATAATGTAGCACATTTTTTCCAAAAAATTATCCATTAATGAGCTAAGTATAATTTATATTTTTTAAAATTTTATTACTTGTTATTAATAACAAATGTCACTTAATTCTTTATAAAACTCAAATTAATGAATAAATTAATAAATTTATATGTAAAGTTAAAAGGATAATTTATTTTATTCCTATATATATAATGAAATTAAGGAATAAATTAATTCTTTAATCTAAAAAGATAAGGTTGGTCATTTGGATAAAAGTGTTATATTCGGATCATATCAATAAATTTATAGTATTTTTTTGTACTAATTTAAATCGTCGTGTCAAAAGTCCTTAAACTTGATACAATTTATTTATTGCCATAATATAATACGATTAAAGAATTAACTTTATTTAATTTATTAAATTTATTTAATTAATTAATATAAAATTTAATATATTTATTTTTATAAGATTATTTATTAAAATAATTATATTTTAATCATATCATGATTGTGTTTTAAACAGACAAATAAATTTAGATGATTAAATCCAAATTCAATATTATTATTAATCATATTATATAAATATAATCTAATTATTATTTATATTAAAAATTTTAAATTTAAATTTATTTAATTATATTAATTTTGTATAAAATAATTATATCATCGTCTAAATTATCACCCGGACAAAAGAAAATTAAAACATTAACGAATAAATTAATCTTTTTGACCTAAAAGAGTAAAAGAAGATTAGAGTATTAATTAATAAATTAATCTTTTGAAAAGGGTAAAGAAAATTACTTGCTCTATAAAGTTCTTCGCCGACTAATTTCCTCCCTTGCTTTCTTGTTTCTTCGTTTTTATATCGTAGTAGTTTGATTAATTGCATTATTATTTCATTCGGACCAAAATTAACTAAATTCAGCACAAATCCACTGTAACTCTGTTTACTAATTTCATTCTTCAACTATTAACTGATTCATGATTTGATCACGAATCAGACGCTCACCGAATCACGATTACTAGATCCCGGCGTTGGGCTTAGTATCTTACATTTCTTTTACGAGTTTTCTGTGGAATTTATAAGGTCGGAGAAGAAATGATAACTCGGTCTAAACTCGTTGAGCAACTCCGAGACTTCCAGATCCGATCTCAACACAAGTGTCCTGCTCTCACTATCTTCTCTCCTAAGCCATTTCTCTCTTCCTGGTATCTCTCTTTATCTTTTTGGTTCAATCTTCCCGTTAAATTCGCACTGATTTGCTGATTATAGATTTTATATTCAAATTTATTGTATTAGTTTTTGTTGATAGAACAATTAGCATTCTTCTGTTAAATTTTAATGGCGGTAGGAATTAATTGTTGCCAATGTTAGGCTTTACTCTATCAAGGAATGGATTTGTGAGCTGCTGGTTATTCATTCTTTTTAAGTGACAACTCTCAATTTAGCTTATTCCAGTTATGTGTAGACAGAAAACATTGGAAGTTTTGTGATAGCAAAGAATTATTATAGTGTAGAGAGTTTGAAACTGACTTTTTTCTGGGTAATTTACTGTTGCTATGGCAAGAATATTGCAATTTGGAAGCTTGCTTTGTTGCATTATAGAGCTTGAATAAAACTGAGCCATGATTGGCTTAGCGATTCTGTACCTTATATGTGTTACTAGCATTGGGAATATGTACATTTGTGGTTCGTTGAACACATTGATGGCTTAATATTAGCGGTTGAGTTTATATGATGATGACAAATCCTGATGAAGAGTGAGAATATTCTTCTAATATGTTGGATAGTTAATATTTTTTACTTCGGTGTTCATTGTTTCAAGGATCCATGTGACAGAATTCTAAATCAGGTGCATACACTAAGATTATTTTACAGAAAGTCTTCTTTTGAGGGGTGTGCTAGAACGAGGCCTCCATTCACTACATGGTTGATAATGTGAGATTTCATTTACGGCCGATTTATTTTCAATGGTGCTGAGCTGGATTCTTAATGATAAATAGCTTACATAGTATTGTTTGAATCCTTAACTTCAAGCTTAAGCTTTTAGGTGGAAGGGTAATTTAACTCTTAACTGGTACCCAAATATATTCTGGACTATTGAGAGCTTGTTGAGCAGACTTTGCTAGTTCTTGGGTAGATGCAAGGAATTTTTTGAGTCCACTACTCCATTCGGTTTTGCAACGAGTATTATTAAGATTTGGTTGAGCTATGTACATAACTTGATGGCAGTTAACTATGGTGCAATGAGGAGTATTAAGATTAGGTTGAGATAAGTATATAACTTGATGACTGTTAACGTTGGTGCAAATGTCGTGGGTACAATCTGAATTGTCACCACTTCAAGGAAAAGTTACTTTTGTTTGAGTTGCTGCCAACTAAGACTTTGGATTGTATTATTGCCAAATTCATGCATTGATCAATGAAAGTGTAATGCTATGGGCCAATGCAGCACTCCCATTCTTCCAAAATTTTAATACCAGTGTCTCTTAGCTGCAGGCTTGCCAGTTCTTTCCTTGGTGGCAACTATACCATCCTCATGTCCTAAGCAGACTTTAATTTCTCAATCGTGGAATGTTTTTCTTTATAACTTTGGTGAATAAAAGATCTAGTTTATTTATTGAAGTTGTTTTGAATAGGCAGTCTAATATTCTATACTTCATTGAGTTATAAGTATCGCACATGCCTTTGGAAGAACCAATTAGGTTGGTTCTCTAGCCTGAGACTAGAGCATGAACCAGTTGCATCAAGAAAGTTTACTTCTTTTTCTTGTATTTGATTGAGAGTGACAGCTTTAACTTACACTTTCTTTGTCTCCATGACATCTTAAACATGACTTATGCATTAGTATTAGTTGAAACTGAAAACAAGTGCGCTTGACAAGGGCCTACATCCCTAGAAATTTTTGCTGGCATGAAACCTGGGAATTATATGTTGAATTACCAAGGTTTAGGCGTATAGGAAAGTATTCCACAACAATTTAAATCATCGACATGCCCTCTCACATGCATGGCCAAATTTAATCAATTGGGGTCCACAGGGATCCAAACACGACCCACCTTTTAGGTAATAACACTGTAAAATCACTTCGAATAATCATCAATCCCAAAACCATAAGTTGTAACATCATCTTTGTAGTGAAAGTGTCAAAATTGGGAAAAATTCCATCCCCCAACATGAGTTAAGAAAGAATGCTGTTTAAGATATCTGAGATGAAGAAGTATTGCTAACATTCAAAGCATCATCTCAATATTCATGATTAAATTTCAAATACAAGTTTTCCTATAGACAAACCGTGAGATGGCTCCAGCAATATTTCCCATGCTAATGCGTATGTCAAATTCAGTAGGTATGACTACAAGTATAGCAATAAGACAATATGGAGAAGGGCGGTGGTTTAGAGGATTGGTTTAAAGGCACATGGATTCATTTAGTATGGACTATCATTATAGTTCCAATGCAGTTTTTGAACAATATTTTTTTAATTGTTATTGTCATGGGAAAATTGAAACCTGAATCAAATGCCAGCTTTTCAGATGCCATCCTGGGCTAATGTGCCACAGCAGATTTTATTATTATTTTTCTACTTAAGATAACATAAGATGTGGTCATCTTATCTTATTCTTTCATGTGATTCACTTGTTGAATATCCCTTCTATTGCTTGATGAATTCTGATAAATCAGTGGAACAATTCATGATTATCTGTCTGTGTGGGCTTGTAACTGCCTCATTTCGTTGTCTGAATTATAGGGAAGATTGTCATATGATGCTGCCATTAAAAGTGAGACTTTGTTTCCTTAATGCAGGGCTGATGTTGCTGTAGCTATCTTTTGGGCAGTATTGTTTGGCATGCTTGTCATATCATCCTATGTGACCTTTTACTACCAGTATTTCTGGGTTTCTTTCTTCATATTAGGCCTTGGTATTTTTCTTCCCATACGCCTAAGAAGTTCCAGGCAGGCAGTTGCCAAGAAGAGGGAGAGAAGACTGTTATTACCTTTGTGCATGTGAACTCTCTGGAATAAGTACTTGCAGGCTTATGACTGGGTTAACTAGGTCTCACCACTGACCATTTATTCTTGTGGACTGAACATTAAACAGTAGAAGGTCTGGAACACTGATCTTGGTCTACAGGCCCCTCAATTACCACTTTGTTGGATGGTATAGTGGTTTCCTACATGAATAATACACAAAAAGCATGAGAATGCTAAATACACATTTTATATCCCGTGTATACACCATAGATTGGACTGAAGGAAAGAGCCAATTTTCTTGTCATCAGCTGGTAAATTATTCAGGTTCAAGAAATTTTTTGTGTTAATGTTCGGCAAATTGACCTTCATTTCTTTATGTTTGAGATGGAGGTGCAACCAACTAGCAAGTTAGCTATAAAGTCTTGAAAATATTTTGATCATCAAAACGGAAATAAAAGATGAACATTGGATGATATCAGCCACACAGATTATCAGGGTTTGACTTTTCAGGTTGTGAATCATTTTCTGTTACTCTTATATTTACTTCTTGTTGATTCATTACTGATGTGGGAAGTTAAGTTCTGCGCGTCTCACATTCAAGTCGTTTTAATTAGGTAAATACAAAATCAGTGGCACTGTGAAGTCTAGAAGGGTAATTGCCTTGGTAACCACAAAAGTTCAATTTTGATACTTCCATACTGCTTTGGTAAACAGTTACTTGGAGGCATGGAGGTGATATATTCATGCATGCCTTCCAAGGAATACAGGAGCTTGTTATCTTTTAGGTCCAGTTCCAAATTTGTATATGGTGTATTGGTAATTGATGCATATCATTGTTTCTGTTTCTATGATTTTGTAGTTTTACTTCAAAGTTGATTCAGTTAGAAACAACAGTTGATTGCAATGTTTATCTATGGCTGATGTTTCAAGTCTTCAACTACATATTTTTTTATTGGAATTTACTTGCTATTTATTCTTGATCAATTATTTTGAAGCCATCTTGATAGCCATTTTTTAGATACTTCACATTCTTTACATGCTAAGTGATTGGTGACAGTTGGGTCCTGCAAAAAATGGTTACGATTAAATTATGTAGCTCCTACATAGTCTATACTACATGATTTTAATCTGGTTACCGTATAACTACAATATTAATACTTCCAGCTCTTTATGATAGAATTGGTGTGCTGTTCATGGTGCATGGCATTGGCACTTCTTTTGTTGAACAAAAAGGTGAACTAGTTGCTGTAGATAAGAACCATGTTGTCTCCATGACATGTAATTTCATTCTAGGGAAGAGAATCATTGTGTCGTGAAGGCTTTAGCTGAACATGTTATATTACAACAAAGCATCTATCCTGTAGCCATTTTGATCATTTTATCATGTTTTTTAAGAGGTTTCAAATATTATTAGCTAAATGATATTTATTCAATAATTATCACTGTACTCAAATGAGCTTGTCAATTAGTCAATCCCTTAGCATGATCGTGATCAATTATGTATGCATCCTCGGTAATTTATCATTTATAACTTTTAAATTTTAAATAATTATTATTTCATAATTATGATTTACCTTTATTAAAGTTAAAAAAATGAGTTTTAAAACACGTAAATATATTTAATGCTTTTAATATGTAAAATTATTTATGATACAATTAACTATTTAAGTAATAATATCTATTTATTTATTTAATATTAGTATATTATTTATTTAATAATTTTTATTTTTAATTGAGTGTGAAGTAAATATATATTTTTAAAATTTTTTATTTTTATAAAAATAATTTATTAGTATAATTTTTTATAATGAGTT
Source organism: Trichilia minutiflora (assembly GCA_035590515.1). Classification (NCBI taxonomy): domain Eukaryota; kingdom Viridiplantae; phylum Streptophyta; class Magnoliopsida; order Sapindales; family Meliaceae; genus Trichilia; species Trichilia minutiflora. The sequence goes on along the minus strand of JAVXUL010014337.1, from coordinate 6,281 downwards.
AAAAGATAAAAATATTACATTTTTGTTACACTGATATTATAATAGATTGGAGTTATATTATTAATCTCATAAAAAAATAAATTAAGTTGGGTGATAAAAATTATATTTTAAAATTAAAATGTGTGTAATAAACGAAGTTAAATATTTAAAAATTATATTTAAAAATATTTAAATACTAAAAATTTAAATTATAAAGGTTATCAATAATAAATTACCGAGGATCTATACATAATTCACCATGATTTTGTTAAAAAATTAATGAAATTGAAAATCTCAAGGAGACAACTGATAATTATTAGATAGATAGATACTATTTAAATGATAATATTTAAAACTATATAGGAGAAAATTGATAAATCCCATATTGCTCTATAAAAAAATATGGCTCAATTATCTTATTATAACATAATTTATTTCCCTTTGCTTTTGTTGAAAACTAAGATATGCGATAGTACATTATTATTCCGCCACATCAATTTCTACCGAGTAGTAGTGTTTCTATTAAGCATTTGTAATCGTAAATGACAGTGGATCTTATCGAATAATACTTATGGGCTCTATTTATTTAATTTTTTCTTCTATCGTTTATCACGTTTTTGATGGTGATGGATAACTTATCCAATTCGTCGTATTTTTCTAAGAGTTTCAGGACTTTTCCAATGTTTAGTTGTCATTATTTCACATTACAAGTTAAATAGCAAAAAGCCAAAATTCTCGGCCAATTAACACTTGTCCACTAAGCCTGTTTTAGGTTACATTGGCTTCATGCCATATTATGGAAACCTTTGATTGATATACTTAGCCGGTTATTGAATAAGCATGATTTCAGCTAATGGCTTCATCTCCATTAATTCTTCTTTATCTAATTTGTGAATCTCAACCGTCCATCGACGAATGGGGACCGCTGGTTTTGATTCGATAGCAGCCGAAAGAGAAATGTTTGAACCCGTTAAGTTTTCCTCATCTGCTAGCAAAAAGGCCTGGTTCATTAATTAATTAATTATGTTACTTTGTCCTCATAGTTTCTCTTTAGGTGTTCATCTTTTGCATATTTCAGGATGTTTTTTTATTTTAGAACACCGAAAAGGAAGGCTTTACAATATTATACCTTCGTGAAAAGTCCTAATGTTGGCTATAAACCTCAATCCTGCTTTGACTTTTAGCTCTACTAAATTCTGTAGGGCTGTGTTGCCTTGATTATATCATGCAGACCCATTGTGCTTCTTCAGAGGGTGCTTAAGTTTGATTATTGGTGCATACAATGAATCCTATTGATTCAAGTATGCATGATAACTAGAAACTTTTCTTTTTTTGTGTTTGTGGGTTTTTCTCGACATTAAACCGAATAAGTACATTACACAAAATCACCCAACTCCTACTATGGTGAGGGTATATTATTGCTTCTGTCACCTTCATAAAACATCGAAATCCTCTTTAGTCTGAGTTTCACACGGGTGGTGGAAAGTAAAATATAATATTTAATCAATAATGACAGAGATTCTGTTCTTATCAGAATTCTAACAAAATTAGATGAAAACTAAGACTCGGCTCTTCAAGATCTAGACAACTACAATTTTATTAGTCACAAATAAAAGCACCATAATCCCTGCCCATGAATCGTCTCAAAAACGCATTTACCCATAAAATTTGATAGAAACAATTCGAAGAGAGAGAGAGAGAGAGCGTAAAAGTTGGTCAAAGATTGTAAGTTGAAAGTAGAGCCAACTGCAAAATGCTAAGATAAATAGATAATGCCTAAAAATTCATTGAGTATGGCGAGGCCACGTTTTCTCAGCCATATCCGCGTGTGAACAATGATTGAATTTTGAGGTCCCTCTGTTTTCCACACTCATGATTAGAGTGCAGGGTGGAAGTTGGGTCACCGCAACCCTAATTTCTTCTATTCAAAACAGGCCTAGCCATTATTATTATTATGCCAGCGAGAATTTTTATATTAAGAATTTTCAAAAGAAAAGGATGTTATTTTCTAATGATTTAACTCCGTAAAAAAAGTACAAAATATTTTTGAATAATTAAAAACTTTCCTTGTGTATTTTATGATGTGCAACGAAATTCTTTATGTTAAAAAAAGGCATTATTTCGAATATTTTTAATGAAAATTAATAAAATATAAATTCTAATTTAATTTTTTTATTTTTCTTCTAATTTTTTATACACATTATAATTCTTTTTGGATAATTTATAATATTCAAACAGTAATTCAGAGAGATACTAACTAAGCATAATATTATTCAACTATCCCACTTAAATTACGAGTGATTAATTAAAATTAAATTTAAGACGTACGATCAAATCACATATCACACGCTCAATCTATCATCACTAAATTATATCCGTGGTAGTACACATTATAATATTATCACAACTTTACAATTTATTTATAATTAATATATCATAAAAACAAATTTTACACAGAAAATAAAGAAAAATTAAAATTAATTACATTTTATAATTAATATTTTAACCCAAAATAAAAATAAATATAATAATTATAATTATTACTTTTATGATAATTCTAAACATATGGCATCGGTCTATTTTTATAAATTATATTTATCATCTCAATTTATATTTATTTGCAATCTATAACTATACGTCTATACGTGTATTAAAGTTTATTAATATTATATCTTTTTTTAATAATTTATTCATTCAAATTTAATTATAAATAAAGTAAATTACTATTAAGGATATAAATTTTTAGTATATAGAAGAGTATTAATCAATAAAATATTAAATTAATATAATTAATAAAAATAAATAATATAGACTATATGATAAATATTTTATATAAAAAAATTTATATTTTTATTATTTTTTTTAATAACTCAAGTGAATAAAACTGTATACCAAATTTAACAGCAATTGCAGGAATGATTTTATTATTATTTATTATTTTAAAAACCTCTCAAAAATAATTTGATGATAAAGATTCGTTATAATAATTATTTAACGTCTGTTTTAAATTTAAATTATTAAAATATTTAAAAAATTAAATTATATATTTTATTTGAATTGTCTATTTAAATATAATAATTATTAAATATTTATTTTGATCAGATGATTAAAATTTTTTATGTATAAAAAAAATTTATGATATCAACTTCACGGAAAAAAAATATATACAATATATGGTTAGGTTTAGGTCAATGCAAGAGATGAGATACAGTAGGTATGAGGATTATTTTTATCCGTACAGCCTCTCGTCACCGCATGCGTATTTGTATTATCATAGAAGAGGAATGAACGTCGCCCCGCCCCTGCCCTTTAGCAGATGATATAAGAAAGCAAAAACGTTTGGATTCGAATCCTCTTCTTCCACCTGCCTTGCTACTCGTTGCAACTAGTGATTGGCTGGTGCTGCTTTGTCAGTTCGCAACATTTGGCCTATTGTTGTGAATGCTTTGATTCCATGATGGATCTCCACTACGTTAGGAGATCAGAATCCGATTCCATATCACAAGTCGATACAATCTTGTTCACGTTTTGTGAATTGGCGAGTCAGCAAATCGGATACAGATTAAAAATTTTATAATTTACATAACATGAATTAAATTATAAATTTATAGTGTAAATTTGTAAAATATTTGTAATTTATAATTAAAAAAAAAATATTTTTTAATAAAATTATTATTTATATTAAAAAATATAAAAAATAATATATCATTTAATTTATAATAAAATTAAAATTAAAACTCAATTATCAATTAAAATGTATAAAATAATTACTCTATTTTTATATAGAAAACAGTTATATAAATTTTATTATTTAATAAAACTTAAACTAAATATTGAGTAACGTACACATATACAACAATCTATTTGATTATTATTTTATTTTATTAAATTATTTTTTCTAATATTATTTCTTTTTTTATAGAAATTTTAGGCGTTGAGAAGATTTTATTTAATGATGCTTGATAGATTGTGAAATAATTGTATGTGTAAAATTTTATTATTAATTTTTATTAAATTTATTTTTTCATTTGTATTTTTTATGATTATATCTTTTATTTATACTATACTTATTTTTTTGTTCAGATTTAAATAGTATTGTTAGGATCAACAATATGTATCAAGAATTACAATTTTTTTAAGTAGATATATACTTACTATTTTTATATACTTGTATTTTTTGGGGATAATTCAAAATATTGAGATAAAGATAGGTTTCATTCGATTAATTTTCGAAGAATACTAATTGAGTATATTACCATCCAAGTATTTCGATAAAATCCTACTTATATCATAAACGAGTGATTAAAATTAAATTCATAACGTATACCTAAATCACACACCTCATATTCAATCCATTACCATCAATCTATATACTTATTTTTACTAATATTTATTTTGAACTAGTATAACTATATATTTATTTTAGTTATTATTTAATTTTGAACTAATATTTGAGTTTATTTTTTATTATTTTTATTTTAAATAAATATATTTTATTATTTATTTAAAATTTAAAAAATAGTGATATTAATATTTTTTTAATTATAATGAATTGGTTGGGAATTCAAAATTTTTTTCTTTAATGGATTGAATCAGAACAAATGCCAATAAGAATTTGGTTCTTCAATCCACAAATTAAAATTGATGAAAAAAAATTCAATTTGTAAATTAATGAATTAACTACAGATTAAAAATTTTTACTCCATAAATTTGTAATTCAATTATATGATTTTAGTCAAAATTGTTGGCAATTCGATTGCGAACGATTCTAAACACATTTATATATTATATCAATTTATATATAAAAGTGTGTAAAAAACATATATATCTTTAAAATATTATTGGATAAAGATAAAATATATCATGATCGTCGGCTTCTCTGCAAACTATGTAATTAGGTTGTAAAGAACAGCCCCTTAAGCCCCACACATCAATTAATTATTAAATAATACAGTACACTTGCTGCTGTGCTGTGTGGGCATTCAATTGGATTTCATGTCCAGAGTTGTAACGGAACGTAGGTCTTGTCACTCACTCACACGTGTAATCTTTCCACGTGTAAAATACCCCGTAACATCCTCGTATTGCTGTCAATGATTGGAAGAAAAATGTTACGCTCCCGCACGAGGGGTTGGTCATGGCTTTCGCTTGGTTAGGACTTAGGAATTAGGATAGCTAATCTCAGCAAGCTTATCTGGATTTTTTTTTAGGAAGAGATTATCCGGATTGTTATTACATAGGATGACATCATTGACATGGCAGTATTTGTTTTTTAATGAAAAATTTAAAATTTAAATATAATTATTAAATTATTTATTTTTTACTTAAAATTATTTATAAATTAGTTGTTTTATTTTTGTATTTTTATGATTTTAAATATTAAATGAATTAAAAAGCTTAAATTTTATTATAATTATTTATATTATATAAACATAAATATTTTTTTAAATTTATAAGATATTTTAATGAATTAAATTAAATTGATAAAAACAATTATTATATTAATTATTTTAATATGTATATTTTTTAATAAAATAAAATATATTTTTTTTAAAAATAAAGTGTTAAATTTTTATATTAGTAAGTATTTAGAGAAAAATATCTAAGATCTTGATAATTAACCATATAATTAGCATCCAATAAAAGGTTTGTTGGTATAGAAAGAAATGTTATAGAAAAAATCAAAGATCAAGTGATTATGAGATAAATCTTGAGACTCAGTAAATTGGATATACAATTAAAGATCTTAGGAATTGATTGATCTCCGATTTTGAATGTTAATAAAACTTAGAGATTACGTCGTGATTAAAATAAAAAGGTTCAATATTAAAAAATGGTCATCTCAAATAAGAAAACATAACAATGTTGAAAGTCTCGTATATTAAATGTCGAATAACTTAACTTAATAAACAATCGATCAAAGTCTCGGTCATAATATTGAATTCTGACATTTTCTTATCAATCAAAGTCTTAACTATGACATTAAATTCTAATATCTTTTTGAGATAGTTATTTGACTATACAAAAAATTCAAACATGTAGACTTTTTGTAAATAAAAGAAAATTTTCTAATTCGGTAGTTATACTCCATAATAAGAGTTCGCAATCCTATAATTTTTAAAAAGGTCATGATTATGAGAAACGTAGTGACAGTTAAGCATGGAGATAATAAAAAGATATAAAACAAAAAATAAAACATTTTCAATTAAGTTCTTGACTTATTATCATTTTTTCTCTTTAAAAGATTTTATCTAAAAAAAAATTCTAATATAAGTATCGGAGAGTTTTTACTAGAAAAGATT
>JAVXUL010014326.1:0-12212 GCA_035590515.1 Trichilia minutiflora | reverse complement strand
TTCGAAACGCTTAGAACGGACGATGCGGCCAAGGCAGCAGCATCTGGAAGAAATCTCTCAATGATGTAACTCGGAGAAATGCTTTCATCATGCCCTAGAGATCCTAAGTAGAACCCATCTAATCCATGACTATTTTCAGCATTTTCCACAATGTCTAAAGCTTCTGTTAATGATAAAACGTCCACAGCATCAGAGAAAAAATTGTCTTCGTTGTTGTCAGCATCGAAACCATCGTCAATATCAGAATCACAGCCATCATTCTGATGATGATCACGAGCTTGGAAAAAATGTAAATCATCGCTGTTTGATGTAAATTCTCTACGCTGATGCCATCTTCCTGGGGGTATTCTAAGACGAGGGGTTTCAGTTTCACAATCTTGCATGCTGTCTCTTCGGTCCGAATCTTTGGGCTTGCCTGGTGCTTGTTCCCAACAAAATGGAATCCTGTCACTTGTATCCTGGAACTTGCAACACATTTCTTCGTCAGTGAAACGGCCAGGGCGTTTTGTCGATAACAATGGAGCATTGAAGTTTATCTGCTTTCTGGGGCACGTCAAATAATTCATAGCTTTTCCTTTTTCTTCTTCCATTTCTGATCGTATCTTTCCACAACTTTGCAGAAAGATAGATTTCCTGGAAAAGTGAAACAGAAGTTGAGATTCAGATGAATGATAGAGAAAATGAATCCTAAAGTTAGTAGTTGAATGATACTGTTATTAAAAAGAACAGTTGAAAGCGTTGGGTTTCTCGTGCAGTTATTTTTACTTTAAAATGTGAGCGTGAAAGTAGCTTTCCATGGAAACAGGGCCGAGAACTTTACCCAGCATCGCTGGAATTGTTACTAACATCCATGAAATTCGAGAAAAAACATAAATATCTGACCTTCCATGTGAAGCTAATAACTGCTACAGAGAGTTTAAAACTGTTATATGGGTTTGTAAGGTTTGTCCATGCTATTGTGATGTGAGAATTCTAGTATCATATGTCGCAGTAAAACAGGAAAATGTAGAGATGGGACTCAAGTGATCTAATCACATGTATTTGTACAGAAGCCCTTTTTCGTTCAAGGAAAATTTCAAAGCTTTGTAAAAATAAAATGAACAGTATGAAAAAAGTTACAATACATAGTAACCGTTTAGCAAAATGTAATTCATTTTATATCTCTAGAGTTGGCGGAATTCACAAAATCTGCCATTTCAAGTATATGTTTCCTCAATTGTGGTAATTTCTCCATTTTCACAGAGCTGTATATAGCGCACAAATATCCTTCATGAAGCAGAAGACATATTTACATCCAATCTTGTAGATTTACTTTCCCCTTTCTTCCTTTACTTTTGCTCTCTTCCAAGTGACTGCTTTCTCAGACTGTGGCAATGTTGCAACTGAATGTTCTCGAGACGAAATCCATAAATTTAATTTGCTCAGACTAGCATTGGACTTTCTTGTAATGTGAAAAAGGAAATAAGAGATGGCAACAATGGAATTGCCAACATAAATACAGACAAGAAATAATAACTACATGAACTTGGCTCTCTCACGTTTGTTGTTCATCGACCTTTTCCTTTGCTTTGCTATAGAGATCGAGTGTATCGGTATGATTGGGATCAAGACAGAGGGCTGCTTCACAATCTCTGCGGGTGGACAAATTATCACCAATTGAATCATGAAATGCTGCTCGGAGATGTAGCAGCTGCAGGTCTGGCTTGAAAGTTATGGCCCTTGAAAGCTCTTTTATGGCTTCAGCCTCTTTGTGATCATCCATTAGAACTGATAAATCAAAAACTATATTAGGAAGTGCAAGATTTCATAACCAGATAACATATGCTAGTTAAATTCGGTTACACAAAACTGCGCTGTAAGAACAATTTGATTTGAAACCAATAACAAACAAGGCATATGTTTTTTCTTCCCAAATTAGAAAAACTCAATGTCATGGTTAAAAGGGCATAACTCAAGTAATAAAATTGACTACTAAATTTGGACAAATATCCTTCTCCAACAAGCATCAAATCTATGTTAGACTCATGTCTGCAATGCACCGAGTAAATAAAATTCTTCTCAAATGCTCAAGTTCTCTGATGTCAACCAAAACGATGGAATTTAGTTAATGTTTTAACTTGGACAAGCTTTGTTCATAATGTCCAGCTTATCATAACGCCCAACTCTCCAGCATCATTCACAGGTGATTCATCAACATGTTAGACTTCTCCATGGCTATAACCAATAACACTAAGAACAAGGCGAATTAACCATCAAATTTTGCAAAGACAGTCTGGATGGTGGACAAATCAAATAACACTGTAAATGCCAAATTGCCATCAGCAAACAAGTCAATAACTTTACCTTGCGTAAGCAACTAAGGATTATATAGCCCAATGTGTGGTGTGTGGCATATATGCATGGATGTATTATGCCATGTCAACAGATGAAGCATTAGATCATATGGGCAACCAAAAACATCTTTCTTTCAAATATTTTATGGAGCTCATGGCTACAGAACACAACAATTATGCATGGAACTTAGAAACGCTGCAAAACATGGGGTAGTCAGGGCAGAATCAGGACCAACTCTTCCAGCTGGCGGTACTCCAGGACTCAGAGCGGAATTGGGATTACAGATGAAAGGTTATAAAGATAAAGGAGAGCTCACAGGTACAAATAGAAATGATTTACAGTTAGGAACAATTTCACTAAAATATAACATGTGGACAGCAAGGGAAAACATGAAAAGGATTTTATACTTATTCCTTAAATCTGAGATCGCAGAAGACTATGCCTTATATTTAAGAAGAAACCAAATAAATTTAACTCTTTCACATAAACAAATATTCACTCTAAAAGAAGGCTCAGTATGACCAGACCTAGGATAGATCAAAAGGCCGAGTTGATCTCACTAATGCAAGCATAACCCTCACTTGATGAAACATTAAGTAAAACAGGGGCAAAAGAAAGTTCCCCAAAGATGGATCACAAAATGATCTAATGTCTATGGCGCACAGACTTTGAGTTTAAGAAAGAAAAAAAAAAAAAAAAGCATCACCATAACTGGATCAATTTTCCAAAGCATCATAGTTGAAACAGCATGTTTGCAATGCCACATCAAAATCTCTGTAGTTGACCGTGACTTGCAACTAGAAATCAAAAGATTAAAGAACTACAACTACAATCATGAAATTTACCTGCTGCCCTGTATCTGTATGGGTATGTCCTCATCGGATCAAGTTGTGTTGCCATGCTAAGATCACTCTTCGCCATGTCACGATCACAGTATTCTGAACGCTTCTCATAAGCTGATGCATTGTTCCTAGCCTTCTCTATCAGCTTTGTCATCTCATCATATGCAGTTTTCCGTTGATTTCTTAGATGATATACCCGTGCAAGGCCTTGATGTGCTCGTGTATGCTTGATGTTGAGTGCATTCATGTAGCAGTCAGCAGCGAGATCCAGCTTTTCACAGTCTACATAAACACTACCTAAATTATTCAATGCCTGCAATATGGAAAAAACAGCCAAAATAGAAAACATAAGTATATATATACATACATATATGTTCATACATGTGACAGCAGAAAAGTAAGATAATTTTAATCACTCCAAAAAGATACATACTTGTCCTTTACGAAGGCCATCTGAAGGGCATCTAAGAGCTTCCTCTAGAAATTGAATAATATTTGCTGCAGATTCAGGATCAAAGGTTTGATCTGATAAAGCATATGCTTTAAGGAAAAAGGCTTCAAATGATCTCTGAAGAGAAATGGACTCCTCGGCCTTAGATAGTGCTTCTTCACGATGGCCAGTGTCATACAATATCCATCCTTCATAAACAAGTCTTTCATGCTCTGAAGAAGAAGAATTTCTAGCCAAACGTAGACTACGCATTGCAGCCTTTTGAGAATTTAACCTAGAACATCCAAGGACAAGAGAGAGATGTGTTTGGAAAAATAAGTTTAATATTCATGACAATTGCAATAAGAAGATGAATTCTTCTTAGTGTCTGAGACTGAAAGGATATAATAATCCAATTACACTTCAACCATTGAAAAGAAAGCCCAAGAAATGGAATTGCAGTCCATCAGGCTTTATGGTTGTATAAAATTAATAAAAAGTAAATAACAAGAGGTAATTAGAGTTTATTACTGGAGTTTACTCTCTCAGTTCAATCATAAAATGGTTTTTAAAAGCTATGCCTCATTAATTTAGGTTAAAGAGTGTTAGTGCAAACATACAAAACTTACAACTACAACTGTAACTTTATATTCACAAAAATTCAAATAAGTTTTAGTAGAGCTTATAACAATGGTTAAATGCTAGACAGACAGCAGCAAAACCTTGCAGCAAATCAAAATACAAATAACTATTTTGTGTAACTTACAGCCAAAAATTTTTACTTACCGTAAAAGAAGGAGAGACTGTCTAAACCGAAGGAGACTCTTCCCAGGGTCTTTTGCCAACATATGGTGCACAACAGCCAGGGAGCCAATATCATCAACAGAGGACCATCGATCATACAGCTGCATCCAGCAATCAGCCTGACTGCACTGCTGAACAAGAGGTTGGAGGACCTCTATCAAATGGTCACCACGCATTTGCCCATAAAACATCATGTAATTTGGGTCCAAAGTCATCAGTGCCCGGACATCTCTGAGAGCACTTTCGTAATCCTCCAGGGCAATAGAAATCCAAGCTCGCAACTCTAGACAGTCAGGAGAGACCTTAAAACCAAGTATTCTATTGATTTCTGCAATGGCTGCTCCATGCTTGTTCTCCTCCACCGACATAACAGCCCGATACTTGTAGGGATAAGAAAGAGTTGGATCCAATTCAGTTGCAGAATTCAAATCCATAATCTTCTCCCTCCCAGCACAATACATAGAACGTTCCTGATACATCCAGCCAACTGGAATATAGTCAGAAAAGAGCGAGTTCATCAGTTTGTAGGCTGAATACTTGTGCCCACGCTTGAATTTAGTCCTTGCAACACCCACCATTGAATAACTATGACCAGCCTCAACTGCTTCATCAAACCAAATCTGGGCATCTTTATACTCTTCCCTCTCAAGCATTACAACACCTAACTGATGAAATGCAAGCTGTTTCTGCCAACTTTCAGTCGCACACTCCACCAACCTCTCCAAAAGCATCACCGTTGTGTTCGATTTCATGTCTTCCTCCATAGCAACCTGGCTTAAGAAGAAATATAACACAAATGAAGCATGCCCTACCATGGCCAATCTTTCCCTAGACTCAGCACTACAGAAGATTCTTGCTACGTTAGGGTTCTGCATTGAAGTTGGGAGCTCTCTTAAAAGCACCTGCAAGCAAGCAGCCACAAGAAGATAGGCAGTCTCCTCCAATCCATATTCAATCAATAAGGCTGCATCTTCGATGTCATAAACCAGAGATGCTAAATAAGAATCGCAAGCAGATTTCATCTCCTCACAACAGAACCGGTTTGCAAAAGAAAGGAGCTCCAAAACAAGGCATGGATCAAAATCATCTAGCCTTTTTATCCTGCTATATATCTCAGCAGCTCTCATTGCTTCGACTGAAATCCCATTCTGTGAGAAATTGATCTTCTCCCTTCTGGACTCCATAAAACTACCATATAACATTGTTGTAAAGGGTCTTGATAAAGAGGCAATTTTGTATCGCACACACCTAATCTCATCATTTCCAATACAAAATGAGATATCCCTCTCGTCGTCAGAAGTCGAACATTCCTCATCTTCTATGGAAATATCATCATGTAACTCATCTCTAGGCGTCCTAGTACACACACAAGAATCATAAACTGACTCGGGATCATACCCAGATACCAAAGTAGCCTTGGGACATTCAAGATTTCTTCCACAGCAATCCATTGCAGTCGTGCCAATAAGCTCATCTTCCCTCCTCTCAAACCTCAACCATGCAGCCAAAACAATCTTTCTGTGCACATCAACCGCATGCTGTCTTGCACACCGAAGACTCCTTCGGAACAATTTAGGATCAGGCAGTCCCCTAAATATGGCACATTGTTCTAAATATGTTCCTGATTTCTCAAACTGGGGACAATTCTCAATTCTACGGTATAAATCAGCTAAAGTCTCAACAAAATCAACAGATTTGAGGTATGGTTCGATCTGGGGCTCAAGTAGATCAGTTATAGGTAGCCCATATGGGAGAACTGCATTAAACACAGTAGAGGTTTGGCTTGGTGCTCGATGAGTTTGACTCGATTTTGATCGAATCGAATTGACTCTCAAATGGTCCTGAAAGTGATGTAATAGCTTGTCACCTGCGCCACCACCGGCGATCCCTCCGCCGCCACCGCCGGCAGTTGGTCCAGATGGATTAATAGCATAGACCTGGGTGCCTTTACAACCATCTATGAGTTTTAAACTACGCATTGTTGTGAACAAATTATGCTGCATCTTTTATAAACATATAATTTCACAACCCAAACGCAAAATTTGTAATCAAAAACAAAACAAAATGCTTATAATTGAAAGATCTGGATGTCTAAGTGGAACGAATCAATAAACCTTTACCTCGTAGCCTGCAAACTCCACCGCTTGCTTTGATGGGAAAAAAAAATTAAGAGAAGAATCGAACTTGGATGTTGATGCAGGCTAAGGGATCATAAAAATAAACTAAAATTAACAGATGGGAAATTCTCTAAATGCTCTATTTTCCCGGAAAATAAAAGAGAGTGAAAAATGAAATAGTGTTTTCGTGTAAAAAGTGTTGAGGGAAAACAAATGTTTCGAGTTGACGACCAACCAGAATTTTGAGGTGGAGGTGGCCGTTCAATCAGCCACTTTGGCACTCTGACCTTTTAACTGTGTATAGAATTTTTTTTCTGAATCTATAATTTTTACGTGTATTTTTTCTATCCAGTCTGTCTGCATTGCCTTCTCTGATTATTAAGGTTTATCTGTCTTGTGTCATGTTTTACCTTTCTTCATTTTGTCTGATTATTATTATTATTATTATTATTATGTGAAACGGGTAGCGCGTGCGATAAAGCGCGTATGTGAAATTTCTCTTCCGTTGGAAGAGGAGAGCCGCTAAAATCTCTCTGCCTGTCTTTCACGCCATGTCCTCCCACTCTTAGGCCATTCTCGTCACTTTAATCTAATCTATGATCTATCACTTTCATTCCCGCATCTCTCGCGCCGATTACACCAAGCGGAGACGAAAGACTAGACATCTCCATTCTGGATTATTTAACAGGAGGGGGAATGATAGATTCTCATATGAAATAAAAAAAATATTATATATTTTTTTATGGGATGTGTGATAAAATTAAAATTATTTATTATATTTAATGAATAATTTTAATTTTATCACATATCTTATAAAAGAATTGTGATTTTTTTTTATTTTATAAGGGAATTTAAGATTTCCCTTAATAGAATGATGTTTAACTATGCATTTTATTCCATGCCCTCCTATTCGAGTTGCATCCGTGATGATATCTTGTTAAAAACATGGATATTAAATTTTAAGAGACGAAATAAAAAAATTCAAAATAATCAAAATTTTCTCATTGAAAAAATTTAAAATTTTAAGTTGTATAATTAGAATAATTTTTTAATATTCAGTTGTACAACAATCGAAGGAGTTGATAAATTTATATTGTGGTGGATGAGATTTACTTTAGATAAGTGACAAATTTGTGGTTAATTTATTAAATATTATATATTATTAAGGCAAAGTTGATAATAATTTAATATTTTGGGATATATTATTTCCTTTCATCTGTAAGAGGTTATATAATTTTTAGGTTTGACTTGAATTCTGTTTCATTTAAAATATTAGGTTATTTATTTTTCTTAAGTTATTTATTATTTTAAGAAAATTAACATCTTAATAAATAAAAAAGTTAAAAATCCCAATTTATATTTGAATAAAAAAATGTGAATAAATAATATAATATTAATTATAAATATATATATCCTTATTAATTTTATAATGTTTTACGGATACGCTAAATTGAAGATGTATGCGATGAGATTTTTTCATCCTTTCAAAGCCAAATTTTATTTAGTTCATTAATTAATTTCAAATTTGTTTAGTTAATTAAAATAAATAAATTATATAAGTTTATTTGTGTTATACTATTATTTATGTTATAAATTTTTAATTTTTAATTTTTTCTAATATTATTAATAAATACAATTAAAACTAATTTTTATTTAATAATTAATTGATCAATTTATATCTTCAAAGTATTTAATTTTTAAATATGTTAATATATAAATACAAGGTCATGTAAATTAAATATAATATTTTATAATTTTTAATTATAAAAATAAATAATTTAATACTTGCATTCAGATATTAAAAATAAGAAAATAAATAAAATTATTTAAACATATACATTTGGATCTATTCAAATTTTTAATCAAATTCAAATTTATTTAGATTTTAAATAAAAAAAACAAACGCTATATAAAATTTTCAAATAAATTGATTTCCTTTCGAAAGAAAATATAAATTTAGATAATGCTGGCTTTTTACCCTTGTTGGAGAAATCGGAGAGAGCGGTTCATTCGCGGTAAGGCGCGTATAAAATAGGATTATCTAATTTATCTTACAGGGAAGAGAACTGAGTGATCTGGTCTGATACTTATATACGAACAAGTCTACATACGTTATGGTGATAATGATACACGACATCAGTGTAAACCTTATGTGGGTCCAACGCTTCAGTTGCTATATCAGGTTACCCTGGATATAGTAATTTATTTTATTCTAACAATAAGAATTAGTAATAAAATACGATGATCTAGTGTGTTCTTAGCTGGTTAGATTAGCCAAGTCAAATATAAACCTATAAAATCAAACAATTAAACTATCTTATTAACATATATTGTCCCTGAGTTTTCAAAATATAACATACTAAGATATACTTTAATAATTTTAACATTAGGCCCCTTACTGTTTCAGGTACTTATTCGTCAGAAATAACTAATCTGTGTAATGATTTGTTATTGTTTCAAAAATTAGTGACTAACATGTTATTAAGCGTAATGTGGTTTCTAATCAACAGTTATGGGAGATGATGGCAGAGAATAATTGTGTCAAGAAAACGGATGATGATGATGATGATGATGATAATGCCATTTGAATTGGTAACTCAATCATTAAGGAGAGTTCAGGAAAGGAAAGCTTTTAGTCTTCTGAGTTTGGCTTTGATGAGGATTAGCCCACATTTTTTGGTAGAGTTTTATTGCTTGTTTTCGTTATCTTGCGGCTACAAATTGACTCGCGCTCCCTTTCAGACCAGCAATTTTGTTATGATTTAAAACCAAACTTAGGATCGATTTGATAGGGTAGGAAGATAAAAAAAATTGATGTATTATTAAATGGGGGGTGACAAATGACAATTACCCTACTCTATTTCTTTTAATAAAAATCTCATAAAATTTGAAAGTTATGATAAATATTTGTTAAAATATTATTATCACTTTATTTTAAGGTAAAATTATTATTATATTTCTAATAATAAATCATATAATTATTATTATATCATTAATAATATATATATATATATATATATATGATTAAATGTTTCAATGAAATTATAAATTATCTTGGATTCTTTAATCTTTTTAGTAATGGAATGAACTCTAAAAAATAATTATGACAACTTTTAAATCTTAAAAGAGTTTATTATAAATCATAAATTATCATTTAATGAAAGAAGTATTTGTCTTTCTTTATTATTAAATATTAATTTAAAAATATTAAATTATATTAAAATTTGAGTATTATTAAATATTATTTTAATTTTATTTTTTAAATATAATAAAAATACTACAATTCTAATACTAACAATTTTTAGTAGAGATGACAATGGGACTTGGTGGGAACGGAGAATCTATCTATCCAGTCAGAAAATGGGTTCTTTATCTCTATTTTTTTTTATTAATTTATAATTATTATTTTTAAAATAAAAAAAAATTAAATATTTATTAACTTAAGTAAAAATATTATAGAACAATAGTAAATAAAAACATTAATATAATATTCTTAAATAATATTAAAACTAACAATGAAATATCATTGATATTTAATAATTAATTCAAAAATAAAATAATAAAGTAATTAATGTTCTAATGCCATATAGCAACATTACTATTGTTTTCTTTATTCTTGATCAATTCTCTTTTATAAAACCGTACGAAATTGAAACTTTCAATCCCTCCTTTCTACAATTTTAAATAAAAAATATTTATACTAAAAAGAATTACTTAATATCGTTATTTTATATGTATACATGCGTGCACGTGTGTGTGCACTCGTGTAATATAGATAGATATTATAAACAAAATAGGGAATGAAGCGCTTCTTTTTTTTTATTTTACAGGAAAATTTTCTATATCCGATTATTACTGACCCATTCAATTGCACATGAGGTTGATACACACCTTAGAGGTAAGATCTTATAGATTATCTGACAGTTGTCCTTAATAATAAAATGTGTGTATAACATCTTATAGATTATCTAACAGTTATTCTTAATCACAAGATGTGTGTACAGGGATCACAAACGATGATATAAAATATAAAATAAAACTCCTAACTTAATTCTTTTAATACTTCAATAAAGAGAATCATAAAATAGAAATTGAACTTGAGACTTTAAATATCTCATGATTCAACCCCGTCACCAAACCACCCAAAAAAGAGTTAAAGTTAGATTTTGTTATTCCCATTTAAAGTAGATTTTTTTTTCGAGCTTAAACTTATACGAGATTTTGCCATCTATAATTTTTAATGAACTCACTTATTTTTTTATTAGTAATTTAATACTTTTAATTTCATAATAATTTTAAAATTAAAATTATATTACCTTAATTTAAATAAAATATTAAAATATATTACACATATATATTTTACGATAATATTACTATACAAATTTTGACATGACAATATTATAACTTATATTATTATAATATATAATTGTATAATATTTTATTCTAAACAAAATACAATATTATCGTATGTTCTGAATACAAACATAAGATATATATTAGCATTGGCACTTTAACATCAATTTATATTAGATAAATTTATATATTAAAAAAATTTTGTATATACAGTAACAAATCATAATTTAGTTGTTTTTTTTTTGTATATAGTAAAAAATAACAATCTAGTGTTTAAATTATGATATTTAATTTAATATATTTAAATATGGAATCAATATAAGATACAGTGGTTTAATATATTTAGGGATCATTCAGTATTATGGTATACTGATTGGTTAAAATTTTTTTATTAATTCAGACTCTTATAAAAAATACATTCCTTAAATTTAAGCCACAAGACTAATATAAAAATAACTGTTTGACATGTCCTTCCATCAAACCACACCCCTTAAAGATAATTTAATATTGCTTATGATTTTGAAACTCTTTTAAGAAATGAATAACATTTAGAGGCCCCCATATTTGTTGTATTTTTACTAAATTTATCACTTACAATCTTAAATCTATATTTGATGTGGTCGAAGAATTTTGGTAATATTTATCTTTTTATATAAAATTCAAATTAAATTATTTTTTAATTTTATTAAGATTTGTTATGTACTTAATTTATTATTTAAAAAATGAGTTATTTTAAAATTTTATATATTTGTAGGCAATAGTTGGTTTAATTGGTTAAATTTCTAAAAATTTAATTTATTTCTTTTTAATATAAGAATTTTTGTTGTTATTGTTCTATAATTTTTTAGTATAAATAATATGTTTTATCTTAATTAATAAAATTTTCAATATATTAGACTTTAAAAAATATTTTAAAATTAAAAATTAATTGTTAACTCATTCTAATATGATCAATCAAACCCTAACACGCTCTTTTCTTTAAAATAAAAAATAAAAATTCAAACCAATGATTACCATTGATCAATTAATTTACCAACAGCATAATTATTTGTGCACAAGGAGAACCAAATGAACTTGATTTAGGCCAATAATCCTTAGACTACGTATAAAATCAATAAAAACAAATAAATAAATGACAACAATTGAACAATTAAATTCATGAATAATGTTATTATAAAACCAATCTATTATTATATTATGCCAACCTCACATATGGATGGACCAACCCTCCACTACAAAAATAAATCCATAAATATTATTATAATAGAAATTAATAATTCTCAAAACAGTTGAGCATTAAATATTAAAATATTATTTTGAAGATACAACATT
>JAVXUL010014315.1:0-12213 GCA_035590515.1 Trichilia minutiflora | reverse complement strand
TGCTGATCAACAACAGGAGGAGCAATTGTTTGTTGCTACTTGCTTTTCCAGTACACATGATTGCGATTGCTGGCTCGTTGATAGTGGTTGTACAAACCACATGACTAACGATAGAAGCTTGTTCAAGCAAATTGAAAAATCAAGCATCTACAAAATCAGAATTGGCAATGGAGAATATATTCCTATTGAAGGCAAGGGCACAGTTGCCATTAAAGGAAATTCAGGTACAAAATTAATTTCAAATGTTCTATTTGTCCCTGAAATTGATCAAAATTTATTGAGTGTTGGACAGCTCCTTGAGCAAGGATACTCAGTAATTTTTAAAGACAAATGTTGCTCAATTTTTGATGACACTGGTGTGGAAATGTTCACCATAAAAATGAAAGGAAAAAGCTTTTCTTTAGACTTGACAAAAGAGGAACCAGTTGCTTTTCTTAGCACAACAAATGAAGCAGAATTATGGCATAAAAGGCTTGGGCATTTTCACCAAGCAGCTTTAGTACATATGCAGAAAAAGGAATTGGTGCAAGGAATGCCAAATCTGGAAAAAGAAATCTCAGTTTGTGCTTCTTGTCAATATGGCAAGCAGAACAAGCTTCCTTTTCCCCAGAATAGAGCTTGGAGAGCAAAGCAAAAGCTTCAAACTAATCCATACTGATGTTGCTGGACCAATGAAAACAGAATCCTTAAATGGGAGCAGGTATTATATTGCTTTCATTGATGATTTTACAAGAATGTGCTGGTTCTATCTTTTGAAATTTAAATCTAAAGTTGCAAATGCCTTTTGGAAGTTCAAAAACTGGATTGAGAATCAAAGTGGTCAGAAAATTCAGGTGCTAAGATCAGATAATGGCTCTGAATATAGTTCTCACAAGTTTGCCGAGTTTTGTGAAGATGCAGGAATTGAACATTAGTATACAGTACCTTACACTCCACAACAAAACAGTGTGAGTGAAAGAAAAAATCGAACAATTATGGAGATGTCAAGGTGCCTGCTATTCGAGAAAGATTTACCCAAAAAGTTTTGGGCAAAAGCTGTAAACACTGCAGTCTTTCTATTATATAGGCTAACAACAAGAGCACTCCATAACAAGACTCCATATGAAGCTTGGCATGGTTACAAACTCTGACTCCACAATTTAAAAATTTTTGGATGCTTATGTTTCACTTATGTTCCTCAGGTAAAAGAGAGACAAACTTGATAGGAATACTGAGATTGGCATTTTTGTAGGTTACAACAATGTTACAAAAGGCTATAGAGTTTATCAGCCCCAAAAAGGAAAGTTAATAATCAGCAGAGACATCAAATTTCATGAAGCTAAAAAGTGGAATTTCAAAGAAGCAGATTGAAGTCAGAGTGAGTTGATTGTACAAAATTTTAGTGATCTTGTTGATGAGGCACCAGTAAGAGGAACAAGATTACTTACTGACATTTACCAAAGATGCAATGTAGCAATTTTAGAACCAGCAGAATTTGAAGAAGCAAAAACAGATCAAAGATGGATGCATGCAATGAAGGAGGAGCTCATGATGATCGAGAAGAATCAAACATGGAAGCTAGTTGATAGACCAAGCCACAAAAAACCCTTTGGTGTAAAATGGGTGTACAGGACGAAACTTAATGCAGATGGTATTATCAACAAACATAAAGCTAGATTGGTGGTCAAAGGTTATGCCCAAGTATTTGGCGTAGATTTTTCAGAAACCTTTGCACCAGTAGCAAGGCTTGACATGATCAGAATGTTACTTGCCACTACAGCACAAAAAGGCTGGAAAATATTTCAACTTGATGTGAAATCAGCCTTTCTAAATGGTTACTTGCAGGAGGAGATTTTCGTAAAACCACCAGAAGGATTTGCTATTAAAGGAGAAGAAGACAAGGTGTATTTATTGAAAAAGGCCTTGTATGGCCTAAAACAAGCTCCAAGAGCTTGGTATAGCCGGATTGATGAGCATACTCAGTCTTGACTTTAAGAAAAGTCTGAGTGAATCAATATTATATGTCAGAAGCACTAACATTGATTTGATTGTGGTTTCAGTTTATGTTGATGATGTGTTTATAACAGGAAATAATGCAGCAATGGTGAACCAATTCAAAGCTGAAATGATGAAGGTCTTCGAAATGACAGACCTTGGAGAAATGTCCTACTTTCTTGGTATGGAAGTACAACAAAATCAGCATGGGATCTTCATTGGTCAACAAAAATATGCTAAAGAGATTCTAAAGAAATTCAATATGGAAGAGTGCAAACCGATGGACACACCAATGAATCAAAAGAAGAAATTTTGTATTGCAGATGGAGCTGAAAAAGTAGATGAGGGAGTTTATAGAAGTCTTATTGGTTGTTTAATGTATCTCACAGTAACAAGACCAGATATCATGCATTCTGTGAGCCTGCTGTCCAGATTTATGCATCGTGCAAGTGAAATTCACTTCAACGCTACCAAAAGAGTGATAAGGTATATCAAAGTACAATTGATTATGGTATTCAATTCACTTATTTCCAAAATTTTAAGCTACAAGGTTATGTGGATAGTGATTGGGGCGGCTGTTTTGACGACATGAAAAGTACTTCAGGCTATTGCTTTAATTTTGGTTCAGGAATTTTCTCTTGGTGTTCAAAAAAACAAGAGATTGTTGCATAATCAACTGCAGAAGCTGAGTATGTATCAGCAACTACACCTGCAAATCAAGCTTTATGGCTTAGAAAGATCTTAATAGACCTACACATGGAGCAAAGGAAAGCTACTGAAATTTATGTTGATAATCAAGCTGCAATAGCCATATCCAACAATCCAATTTTTCAAGGTAGAACCAAGCATTTCAAGATCAAATATTATTTTCTAAGGGAAGTTCAAAAAAATGAAGAAGTGAATCTTGTCTACTGCAAAACAGAAGATCAACTTGCTGATATACTAACCAAGTCCTTGTCTAAAATGAAGTTTGAAATCCTGAGAAGCAGAATCAGATGCAAGGAGGAGTGATGAAAGCTGCCTCATTTACTGCAGATGACTTAGTCTTTAGAGTTGTTTAATTCAAGTCAAAATCAGTTCCACAAAATAAGGATTTTGTTACAAATAAAATTGCAGTAGAATAGCTCTTTTTTGTTGTAAACATGTCTTTAATTTCTGCAGATTTTTAGATTGTTAGTTGCTCAAAATCTCGTATAAAGAGTGCTTCTGTCAATGGAAAAAAATAGACTTCTGCAGTTTCCTTTCAGCCTTATAAACTCTATTTCCTTTGTTCTTTATCATATTTGGTTTGCAAACAAACACAAAACAAAAATATAACAACTGTTTGAGAATGCCCGTAAGATCAACTTATCAAACAATCATACAATAACAGGAGAGGGTAACAAAGATACAGATAGAGAATGGACAATATGATTTCGTCAGTTAAAGAATAATATCCCTATCTACAGTAAATATTAATACAAGCATTAAGATATTTTTGACTATTAAACATCACGTTAATTCCAATTATTGTGATGTAAAATGAATGTACATGTACAAGAAAATATTTCAAGCATCCTCAACATACCAAAATCTGTGCAAATTGCAGTTGCTTCTGTCCTGAAATTAGACTTGAGATGGTTATTCTAGAGATACCAACTTGAATTTCTCTCATCCTACCAAAGTTATCAGAATTTGCAATCAATCATAACCTGCACAAACAAGTAGCAGCACACATAAAAGCATAATCTCATAATGAAACACATCAATATAAAGTCAAAACCTTTATGAATACTCACATGCTGCTCCATTAGATTCATTATCATTTTCTCCAGATGAATTGAAAGTTCCCTGGCCATTAACTTCTGCAGCTTGACAGTTTTCTTGCACCACATCAGGCTGTGCAAAGCCTTCTTTTGTTCCTTGGCACTGGAATTGCAACAAAGCAAATTTGTTTCATATGAAATTAAGACTGCATTCTCCGGATGACTTTATCACTACTCTAATGATGTGACAACAAGATGAATTTACTAACCTGGCTAGATGATTGATTCACAGAACTATTGGTACCGGTGCTTTGCATTACTTGTGAGTTAACATTCAGCACTGGGTCCTTTGATGTCGAGCTAGTATCAGCATCCAAGTTATCCATTGGACCTACTATGCCAGAGGACTTAATTATAGGCCCTCCTGATAATGGAGTTAAAGGTGGTGCATATGGCATTGAAATGGAATGTCCTTGACCATGAATTCCAAACACCTGGAAATTAGATCCTGCCATCCCCTGCATAGCAGCAGGCCCTGGAACTGATGGCCCCGGGAAATGTGTTCCATGCATTGGGGGCACCTGAACCATGGGATAACAAGAAGAACCACCATTCATATCGGGCATACCCATTCCATACCCAACGCCCATTCCCATTCCCATACTCATGGAGGAATAATGAGCCATATGAGCTGCTGCATGGATGTGTTGCATTCCCTGTTGAAACATCATTGGTGGCATACACAAACCGGCTCCCATTGACATTATCTGCATAAATTGGAAAATGACAGAATACAGTCATTCAATTATCCAACTTCAGAACATTACGAGAAAAAAAGGAGAGAGACGGAGTTCAGAGTTTACTTGAACTTGGAGTTGTAGCGTCTTCAGATACTCAATCGCCTCATCAAGCATTGAAGCTTTGTCCACCTTATGCAAAATATGTAAAAGTCATCAGAACCGAAGATTTAAAACGATAATAGCAATGACTTTAAATAAAAGATTGACAACCTTATTGCAGTTTGGTATGAGTTCTTGTAAAGCACGCATCTTTTCATTGATCCTGTCCCTCCGCCTCTGTTTGTGGCAATCGAAACGAGAATAGGTCAAGAGTATATAATTGAGTATCAATACATACAATGAAGATAGTTTTTTCCTATTGCTCACCCTTTCAGATAAATTATGAACTTCTGCAGCTCTGCTTCTCTTAGAGCCCGTACCTACTCGAGTAGGAACTGCTTTCTTCAGACCCACTGATTCTTCAACATCCTGCATATAAATTGGATTGTTGGTACAGGAAATACCAAACACATAATACAAGTAGAGAAAGGAAAAATTAACATTAATCTTGACTTACTTCACTAGGACACTCAGAATCTTCGGCATCCTGAATTTTTCTCTTCAAGTTATGTGTTGGGTGATCACCTGAAGCTCTCTCTACACTATTGCCTGAGCAAACAGAGGAAGAAGCAACAACCGGCTCTATGGTCTTCTCACTCACCAGCCGTCTGCTAGTTGCACTTTCACCAACAATTTGATTCGGTTTTTTATCGTTCTTTAAGGTGTCTTCTTGACATCTGACCTCAGATTGTTCAGCAGCAACTGTCTGCAGAGGAGGCTTGGGTTCCAATTGTTTTACATGAACCTTGGATGGTCCAGAAACAGGTTGACTCAAATCAATTGGTGTTGGATCAACTGGATTGCTACTACTTGCAACAGAATTCTTATCCTTGCTTCCCATCCTTTCGATCCTTGACAATCCAGAACCAGACATCGAACCAATATCCTCAAGATTAGCTTTAACAAGAGATAAAGGTCGTGTGAAATGAGAAAAATTCATCAAACCAGTTTTACTAGTGGACATTTTTTGATCTAGCTTCTGCATCTTTAAGCCTGGAAGACTGCCGGCAGAAATTGGATTTAACTCCCCAACCGTAGCATTTTCATTTGAATTCTTCACATTATTGCCGTTGCTATCTGGAACTCTTGATCTATAATAAGGATATAACTTAGGGCATTGCTGCGATGATGATGATGTATACAATTGGCTAGCACTACTTTTAGGCCTAATACCCTCACCACCACCAACTGAAGAAATCTTCAACAAGTTCCCAGGTTCTGAACTTGAATCATTATGAAAAGAAATCGTATTGAACTGATTGCTGCTACTACTACTTCTCTTATCAAAGAATGCAAAGTTATTCTGATTAGAGAGTTCATTTCCAGTAACTCCGGACAACTCGGCCATGAAATCAGAACAGTTTTCACGTTGCACAGATTCATCAATCGAATAATTTAACCACGGTAACACATCATCATCTTGATTCAAACCCATTTCAACTGAAGGCACCGAAATGGGAATCTCATTCAACACGGACTCCTCAGTCCCAAATTTTCCCATCTTTGTGCCGTTTGCTATATCTTTGTCTCTAGTTTTGGGATTATGAGATGGTAAGCTATTTCTATTTGGACTCTTTCTGGTCTTACTAGATTGACCTTGCATCAAAATCTGACCATTTTCCGACACTAATGCAACCAAATCATTCTCAGGTCTGCAATAAATGCCAAATCAAAACAAGATTCAATAACATAAACCAAAAAGAGAGTTAAAAACTCGAAAGATTGAAGAAACGATTGAGATTGAACTTACTCAGTTGAAGGTGATGAATTTTGCCGCTTGGCTAAATCAAGTTTCTCTTTGGCCATGCGATATAGCTCAAACAAAGGCATGATTGAGGATTGAAAACAGCTTCTTGCTTCAGAAATTTCTCAAAATCATAAATTTAGCCATTAATTCTATGTGCAGAGTTCAATGAGCCCAGAAAGGAGTACATGAAACAAAGAGCCAACAAGGTTTGAAGACAAATAAGGCAAAACCAAAAGCATCACTATGAGACAATCCCAGCATAATTTTTTTTTCTTCTTTTTACAGTTACAATTCACAATTTTTTTTTAAAGTACAAAAGTCTTTATCAGTGAACTTGAAAAATATAAAGTTTGTACAATATAAATATATATAGATAAAGTACCCGTCAAATTAATTCTTTAATGACTCTCAAAGATCCAAATTAAGCTCCTTTAAAAAAAAAAATTGATCCTTCCCACTTTTCCAATCATTACATCAAAACCCGCAGAAAAAAACAGATCAGACTTTCAATAATAAACAAATATTAACACTAATCGCTTTAAATTAAACAAGTTGCACAACAGCTGAAATTCAACACTACCCAGTAATAATATACTGAGAATTCACACACAAAATCAATCAAATAGAATGAAATCTTGGGCAAAAACATATGATTTCCTCGAAATAGTCAAAAGACACAAATCCAGATACATTAAAAATGTAAAACCTTAGTTGTAAATGATGATGGTGATGAAAAAGGTTATCACAAACGCAACTCTTTGGAGCTCGAAAGATAGGGAACTCAGGATCTCATGAATGAGAGAGGAGAGTTAAGTGATTTTAGCCAAGTGGACAAAGTCACAGAAGTCGGCGTAAGATTTGCAGAGAATTGCTGCAGAATGGGGGACCAAAGACATATAAACAACAAAACTTCTGCTTTAACTTCCCTTGTTTTCCCAATTTTGGGTTGCTTTAATTACTTCACGTACAGTTTATTACCGGAATAGTACTTTTACAATCTATAGATACCATACCAAATTTAGATTTATTCTTCCTTTAACAAAATCATGAAATATAATGACATTTTCGTACACATCTTCCAAAATTTTACCCCAATTAGCTAGTTTTCTTTCAAATATATAGGTGGATATAATTATTGTTTATGTCGTTATTTATTAGACTAAATTTTTGGATTAAATAATAGGTGGATATAATTATATTATCAAAACTAATTTAACTAATAAAGAGTGTATTTGATTCTTGTCACACGATTTATATTTATATTTTTTTATTTTTTATTTGCTATCAATCTTACTTGTGAAAGAATTTTTTAAACTTTAATATTATGAACAACTATATCCTAATTGCGTTATAATAAATTCAATTTATAAATACTAAAAATGTCCAAAATAAAATAAAAATACAAAACAAAATTGCTTTTATTGGCCCACTATATTACTAGCATGTGGGCCCATTTGAAAACTTGATGATTGTAATCTAATGGTTATAATGAATCCAATTGACTTGAATGTGAAACTGAGATGACGAGGACCACTAATTTTAACCAAGTGGGGTTAGGTTCTTCTTCTATTCCCTCTATTCATAATTCAATCAGGTGGGTCTAGGTTTCGTGTCCGTATTCTGTGCATTGGAATGGAACATATTATCCTTTTGATAATATATTTTTGTTTTTATTATTAGTAAATGTTATCCTATCAATTGCATTTGATTGTGTTGTTCTGGACTTTATGGAACACAATAATTTCAGTATCTAGATCATATGATATGTTGGCTTGGAGAGGTTGAAATGTTATGTCCTTTCTTTATATCCTTTTACATTGATCTTAGCCTTTGAGAAAAAAAATTAATTAATTAATTAATTAATTATAATTTAAGGGATTAATAAAGTCTTTGGCTGGTTTATAATGATGTATTCTTTTAAAAAGCTATATTTATAACTATATTTATTTATTAGTCATTCTATCAATGTATGTAAGTTTTAATCCAAAAGAAATTTATAAATAGATAGATAAATAATTAACTAGATACTTTATTTTTATGATACTAAACAATTTTAAATCTCTTTTATTTATTTTAATTACTAACATGATTGATTAATGAACATATAAATGACATGATAGTGATAGTTCATATATTTAGCTATTATTTATCTACCTAGATAATGTTATATATTATATTAATGTGAAAAAAAATTAGTCATTTTTCATTGTTTTCTATGGACTAAACCAAATCATGACTTCTTTTTGTGATTACTTCCTTGATCAAATCAATTAGCTAGCTGAATCTATGGGATAACTACACACTTTATTAGGCTCCACTTGATTGAGAGTCTGTTTGATTTAACTTTTCAAGTAGAGTATCCTAAAGTAGAGATTTTATAAGTTGAGTTTATTGGAGTAGAATTTTTACCCAAAAAAAAAATAGTTATTTGGTTATCATAAGTAATTTTTAGTTAAAATTGTATAATTACTTTAATAAACGTTTTTTTAAAAGTTATGTTAAGAGAGAAATAGAATAAAATTTTTAAAATAAAATGAGAGTATTTTAGATAATTTAATATTTTTAAAAAGTTAAAAAAAAAATCTATTGAAAATCCAAAATTTATGTTTGTTTGTTTTTTTAGTAGAAGTAGAAGGAAAACAGCTTTTTTAATTGTCCAAAAAAGCCCTTTTTCTGATGATTACCAAACAATACAAAAAAAAAATTTAAAAGAATTTTTAGTATTAAAAAAGTTCTTTAACCAGTAGAAAAATCAAACAAAATAAACACTAAAGCATGTGAAATATCTATAATTTCCTTTAATTAAAAAGGTTTTAGAAAAATATCAAGATCCTAAACTAAAAACGAAGAGACATCAAAATCGCTAACATTATGTAAGCAAGTAATTAAATATTGTAGTACCCATTAATGTATAATAAAAAAAATGTGGAAAACAATATTTGAAAAGGATTAGGGACCAAAATCTCTATCTAAGTTTGTTACTATCATAATTTTTTATTAATAACTAATAAAATAAAAAGAAATTGATCTTGATGTTATATTACCAACAATCATCACATATCACAATATTTTTTTTAAAAAAATTATTAATTAGTTTAGATTAATAATTAAATATCTCAATTTATCAAAACTAAGATACACTTAGTATATATTATATTAACTAAGATAGATATTATATGTGCACAAAGACAATTCAATTGACGCTAGATTTGGGTCAATGAATTGCTACGCCCAAAGTAAGGATTGAATGTTACTTGTCTGTGCTGGTAATTATATGGCGCGTGCAAAAATTTAAATTTATATAAATCTTATGCATAGATCATATATTCATTAATATATATGTGATTAAAGATTAGGGTTTTAAATTTTTCTAACTTTTTAAATATGATAAAAGATAAAATCAAGCTACAAAAATATTTAACCTCTTTAATTTATATCATCCAAATCTTAGAAAGTACAAAGAAACATGTTTCTTCTTTGAAAATTTAAGGAAAATCATTTTTTCTTTCCTTTTGTCTCAACGGTCGAATGTGCAAAGTGGAAGAAGATGATTTTTCTTCCATTTTTATATATTATAAATGAATGATAATTATCATTTAAATTAGTCAATAAAAATCATACCAAATGGATCAATAGTATTTAGCCAACATAAAAAGGTTCTCAATGTTTAAAAATAATAAATAAAATATTTATTTAATGCTTGACAACTAAGCATCACTTGATAAATATAAAAATTAATTAATTAATAAATTTATATATATAATCAATATTCAAAATTAATTATACATACATATATGAAATTACCAAATGGTCTTGATTAATGATATATTTCCTTAACCATTAAGAAAATAATGATTAATCAATATAATTAATTAACAAATTAATTAATTATAATATGAATT
This sequence comes from Trichilia minutiflora, assembly GCA_035590515.1. Taxonomy (NCBI): domain Eukaryota; kingdom Viridiplantae; phylum Streptophyta; class Magnoliopsida; order Sapindales; family Meliaceae; genus Trichilia; species Trichilia minutiflora. The sequence continues at coordinate 1,946 of JAVXUL010014315.1, read as the reverse complement.
TCTAAAATTTATTTTAATAGTATAATTATCAATTTGGCCTTGATTAATTATATATTTCCTTGACAATTAAGAAAATAATAATTAATCAATATAATTAATTATAATATAAATTTCTAAAATTTATTTTAATAGTATAATTATCATTTTAGCCTTGGTTAATTATTTAATTCCTTAACCATTTAAGAAAATAATAATTAATTTAAATTAATTAATTTGCTTTGTTGATTTCATAAGTCAATAGCAACATTTACTAATTTGTCCTTAGATAATTATCAAAATGATAATCAAGTATATTAATTTACAATAAGTTATAAATATATTTTTTTATCATAATTCTTTAATATCTTAAAGAATATATATATATATATATGTGTGTGTGTGTGTAACGTTTATATATATACATATATTTTATATTCGGTCTTTAATTATTTCGGATGGTGCAAGCCTCTATTCTAAATAATTTTATCTCTCAAAAACAGTTTTCTAATATATAAAGATTTTGGTGTGACCATGAAGGCGTAAGTGGAAAGCATGAAAAAGCAAGAGTTAGGATTTTAGCATTCAAAATCATCATATATAGCAATATAAGTAAAAATTAAGCAAATCAAGCTAATAAGACATTAACCTTTAAAGTTTAAATGATGAAGAAAACCTTACAAGTGTAAGATCTCCAAGAAAAGAAATCAAATCCTCAAGGTTTTGCTATGGTCGTATTTAGAGAGAGAGAGAGAGAGAGAGAGCAAGCTTAAATTTTTTAATTTTTCTAAAAATTATTAAAAAATAGAAAAATAACTCTTTATATAGGTATTATACATTTACTTAAAATTTTTGGTCTTTTAATCAAAGACAAATATATGCCAAGTTTGTTGAGCAAGCTTTTTAAATAGTAAATATAAAATATCAACCCCTCGGGGTGGCTTGGTGGTGAAGGTTGACCATGTGGACCTCAAGCTCCTATGTTCAATTTCCACACCAGAATTCTCTCTATTGAAGCGTCAAGGGGATCAGGTTGGGTTTTATCCTGTACTTGGTACCACTGTGTGTGGTCCCTATACCTGCACCGAGAATTGGATTCATGATGGGCGCCGTGTGATCTACGGACACGTGCTCACGGGGTAGATGCCTGATCTCAGGTATGGCTGGACGCCGCAATGATGGTTGAGTGCAAGGGCGGAGCCAGCTTATTAACGAGGGGGGCCATGGCCCCCCCCAAATTTTAAAATTTTCCAAAATTTTATATTAATAAAAAAATATTTTTTTAAGTCCCCTTTTAAAATACATAAAATTCTATTTTGGCCCCCCCTAATTTGAATTTCTAACTCCGTTACTGGTTGAGTGTGTGAGTTTCCTCGTATAAAAAAAATATCATAAAAGTTTACAAACTTTGATTTTATTATATTTAGATCCCTATTCGATTAAACCACTTTCAACCAAATATTTTTTCATTTTCATTTTATATTTAAATATAAACGGAATAATATAACTTACTCTAAGTTATATCTGAGTCATTTTATAAAGATCTTAAGTCTGTTAAACCATTTATACTTTTCAATCGAATATTATCTTCAAGAGTGCTAACTTTTTTGCAGATAATATTTAATCTCTCTTTAATAGCAAGAATAAGAATTTTATTGGTTGTAATCTCTTGGATTCACTGTGGTATTAGCTATGAGTCAAAATTGATTTCATCAATCCTATTTCGAACCATTTGAATACTTAATGACTATAGTTAACATCTAGCAATCTGCTGTGGCCACTAAACTACAATGAAAAACATTTTCATTGAACCTTTTATGCTTGATTATATGTTTCATGTGAATAAATTGAAGTGGGGTTGAGGCCCTACGCCCTAGGATTTTTGCTAGATTTCCTAAGCATGCATAAATATAAATTTTCAACAATTGAAAATTCAAAGCATTTAAATGATCAAATGCTTACTCAAATCC
>JAVXUL010014304.1:0-12213 GCA_035590515.1 Trichilia minutiflora | reverse complement strand
TATTTTGATTTTATTTCAATGAGTTATTCAAACCGCGAACTCAAACCGATCCAAACCGCATAATGCGGTTTGGATCGATTGCGGTTTGTGATATATTGTCGGATTGACTTGAGTTGTAAAAAATTCAAACCGCAATGTTTGGATTGATTTGAAATTTCACCTCAAACCGATCCAAACTGCAAACGCCCACCCCTAACTGCTGCTGTCACCCAACCTTCCCATCCTCATTCTTGTCCCCTAGAAATTGAAGCCCAGTTTGAGAAAAATACCAGCACTGCTACTATTACTACAACCACAACAAGCACCAAAACTTCTGTTATTAACCTCAATGAAGTACCCTGCCCCTCCTTCACTTACCAAAGAAGAAATCAGAATGACACCAACATAACTGCCATCCCATGTGTATGTATTGCTTCAATATCTCATTTTCAACTTGTTTTGCTATTGGCTATTAGTTTAACATGGCCAAAAGTAACAATCTTCTGAGTTTCACGCATTTTGGTGGCAGTTAGGAGATGCGAAGAAAGAAGGTGAGTTGAACCAAAAGGAGGAACACGAAAACAAGGAAATCTTAAGGGATTGTGACCAGAAGCCAAAAGTTTACTCTTCCTCAGCCTCGTCATCCTCCTCATCTTCATGCTTGTCAATGGCAGATGGGATTTGGCTGTCTCTAACTACTCCTAACCCCCCTCTGGATAGTAACCCTGCATGGGGTTGAACATTATTGCCTTCACCTGGGTTTTATATATTTCTATTCTATATTAAGAGAGTACAGAATAAATACACTTATAGTTGCAGGTAAAAAAAAAAGGAATTTGGATGGGTTTTCAATTTATACACTTACAGTTACAGGCACACAAGTAATACGAAGATATAACGGAGAGAAAGACAGGAATTGAGAACGCTAGCAGTGATTATGCTTTCCTTTATGGGAATTTTTTTTGGAAGAAATGAAATTACTTTTGCTATTGCCTTACTATGTGCATAAATTCCTTGTGCTTCGTGCTTACATTGTCCAAGGCCGAATTTTCTCTCTTAGAATAAAATAAGTAGTATGCAGAAAATGAAATTTAAAAACATGGTTCCCCAACAACAAAACATGTAATTCAGAATTCACATGTTTAAACTATTTAAACTGATTCTAGTAAACGGATCCCATAGAAATTTTAATAGTAGTAGCGCTTTCTAATTTGCTTATAGTTTGGCTGAAGGCGTTTTTGATATTGAAGTACTATAATCATACAGCTATTATAACTCTACAATTATTGTAAAATGAAAGTCAAAAAAAAAAAAAAAGTAAATCTTATTAACAGTCAGTGTTCTTGAATATGCTTTACAACTTAGTTTCCAAAACTGAGTGAAAGGTAATACCAAACATGAGTCATGAGTCTTGACTTTTTCTTACTTTAAGGGTAAGTGTTTCTGACTTTCATGAATTCTTCACCTTTTTGAATTTCATTTGAGTAAAATACTATCCTACCCACAACTTATGATTGCAGATTTTATCTGAACTAAAAACTGGAGGGGCAAGATTAATTTCTCCCCTTTGGCTCAAATATGAAGTGAATAAAATTATATCCTATACCCTACTACCCCCACTGTTATAATTCCACTTACTGAATTCTCTTTCGGTTAGACAATGAAACAAAGCAATCCATAATGTCATACCTAAACCTATAATTTAGCATATAGAGTTGAGCTATGGATGTCAATGCCTTGAAAGTTGATGCAACTTGAGAGTGCACTTATGAGCTTCTTTATATCATTAGTTGTATGAACTGCAGTTAGCGTTACTCATAACCTAGTAGAGAAGTAAAGAGAGACACAATTATCGTTGAAAGAATTCAACATAGACAAATTTGTTATATGAAAAGACAATGCCTACCATCTCTGCTTAGGTTGATTACATCTAACATTATTTACAAGCTCAAAACTATCCACCATGGATATCTAACTATTAACTACTATGCAGGTATTTAAATATATATTAAAGTTTATAAATGTTCTTTCATTGTACTTTGATTTATGTTGAACTCTGGTATGTTGGATACAACCTGAATTCCCACCAGATTGCCAGATGTAGTTCAGAGTACAAATACAGGAAAAGTTTAAGTAAACATTAATATGTGATTCAGGCACGTGTGAAATGCAAGCGTCTGTACAAATACTTGTAAATAAGCAATCTCCATATCAACTATAAAACATATACAATCGTGGTTGAGAAATTGGTGACCATAGTTGGTTTTGTACCAAAAATAATGCTGTGACAGCCACAGCATTTTCAAGAAAATGTGGGGCAACCCAAGGAAAGACACTCAAAAACTGTATGGAAGAGTTCAATCTCCAAAGTAAAGACTGAAGGCACTAGCAGTCCACAACATATGAAAGTTAGCAAGACATGTGAATTAAATATGTTAATGCAGCAAATGTAGTAAGAATTAAACATGTAAATAGTAAAAGTGCACAAACCTGCATGAATAGGCAGGTACTGTTGGGGGTCTGATGCAGTCACATGAAAACCAGAGTTTAGCAAACTCCTGTTCCATGAAGACACTAGACAGTTAGAAGTGCTTTACCATCATTTGTAATCATATACACAAAGAGGAGAAAACAAAGAGGAGAAACCGGCTAGCTTGCAGGGCCCTCTCTTCACTCCCTGCTATAAGAGAAATTATGGGGCTTGTGATGGGGATTCCACTAAGAGCACGGAAGTCTTGCACCTGCTTCCAAATTGCTTCTCTACGCCATGTTTCCTTTTTGCCACAGGAACAGCAGCTGCTAAGTTGTACTTATTTTGTCAACAACAGAAAATACCATGACCAGAAGGAAGTGGGTACAATTATAAGATGCCCATGAAGTATAAGAACATCCCTTTGTCTGTGTAAAGAAAATGATTGCTTAATTTGTAATGTATCATTTTATAACTGAACAATTATACAAGGAGGCAGAATGAATAATAAAAAATTAAAAAAAAAATTAATGCACAAATCTACCTTAAATAAACCAAACGGAAAAGAATACTACTTACCACATGCAGCAGCAGCAACAGTGACTGATGTAGCAGTTGAAAATATAAAAGAACGACCCCTAGATTGTACGAGTTTCTTCCACCTTTGGCTGTTTATATGGCATTTGAAAATGTGTAAGTAACATATATGTCATGATCCACTGTCACATAAATAAGGTATGAATTCTGCTATAGCAGTTAACCATAGGGGGTCTATAGAAACTAGGTCCATTTTGACTTGATTACAATGTAAATGCTTAAATCACCAAGCGAAACAGTTAAAAGCAGAGAGGTGCAGTTATTCTATTGAAGTACTAAATGACCTTGTTGAAAGCCTGCAGAAGGAAAATTTGCACGATGGAATAGGAAGACAAATGGCATGTGCACATGAATTACCTGCATGCAATGAAACCACCATGACAACCAGCAGCCTTACTCAGAGTGCCAATGCATATATCCACATCTCTTTCACATTTAAATTCCTCAGCCACTCCCCCACCATTTTTTCAGCAAGCAAAAATATTCGGCAATAGTAGTTCTTAGTCTTTGGTACTATACACTTGGGCATATTTTGACAAGAAGACAACAACTTGCTTTGTATCATTCACATAACCAAGCATGATGATCGAGAATAAGCATGAATTTTGAAGTCTTTTAGCTTTCCAATATATGCATGAGGTTGTAGTTCAATCCCTGGCAAAATGCCATGCATACAAATTAAACTCATAACAGTTTCTCGAATGTAAACATGACTTACATCATCTAAGACTAACCAAAAGCCATACTTCCTATGAAGCTTCACAAGTTTGACAATTGGTACAAAGTCTCCATCCATAATAAACAAGCTGTAGAAAGTAGAGAATGAAGCATATCATGAAACCACCTGAAACAAAACTAGCTGAAAACATTCTTATTTAAGCAAAACTAGGCAATTTATTAAGATATTAGACTGATATATTTATCAGCACAATTACCCCTAGGAGGTGTAGCCTGGTGGTCTAACAGCATTCTCTTTTAAACTGGCCACAAAGGGCTCGAAAAACGGGTGGCAATGGGTTTAAAAGAAATAATCTATCAGGGCAACTGGTACAGTTGCCAAAAGCCTAGACACCTCTGGCTGTGTAAATAAAGATAAATATTTTCAAGACTCAATGGAATCAATACAGATAACTGTGAAACACTGTGTCAGAGAAAAAAAGTTTTGTTCAAGATACAAAAGGTGCAAGAAAGAACCGCATAAAATAAGAAGAAGAAGAAGAAGAAAAGTAAAAATTTAGATCCAAACTGATTACGAATCATAGTTCAAGATGCAATCAAGGCGTGTCATTTCCATCTCCTACCTAAAAGAGCTTTAAGTCAAGGATCACCAAGAACTAGGCAATTAATTTAAACTAAGCTTAAACCATGGGCCTGTTTGAGGCTTCACACTCCAGGTTTAGGAATTCCAAATGCCAACCTTAAATTTTTCCATACTAAAACATATTAAGCAAGAAACACAATATCTCATCCCTCTCAAAAATTTGATGCCTAGAGCATCTATCTGTGCAGACTAGCAGCTGGGATCTGTTCAATAAGTGAACCTTATGATTTGATGCATATTTACACAACAGTATAATAAAACCCTTTGCTGATATTTATGGTCCAATCCAGTATTTTATTATCCATTTGGCTTCCTAGTAAAGGAGAAACTAGAAAAACGATAAAAAAATACAAAGATATTTTAGAGCATGCATTTAAACCCTGAATACTGTTGTCCAAGATCTCTATCAGTTTTGTTATTTGTCTCAGCCAATAGGAGCATGAAAGTAATGTTATTGAAAGAAGCAGTTCCAAAACCATAACTACCTGTCAGTCATGACAACCTTTTTCTTCATTGTACAACTAGATCTGTTATTACACAAATTCATTACCACAATACAATGACAACAGAGACATAAAAAATTAAGTGAAAGTGAAATCTTACAATAGTGCATTGAGGTGGGACATGTCACACTGTTTATTTACAAAAAGTTCTACACTTTTGTTCACTCAGCAGACCTATACCATTGGCGATTGACGCATGGTTTAGTGCATCAGAAAATATAGCAATTTTTTCATCTTTCCAAGGTTTTTCACCTCCAGTGAGGAGAGAGGCTATGTTTCCAACTGCAACCATCACAGCCATATTTGCGGCAAATCCTGTTGGACAGAGAAGACAATCCTAGAGCACAAATTGCAACCAGAGTGGATTAGTTTTTAGATTGCTGGATGACTGTAGTAAATCAATCACACAACAATGAGTTAATGGTCAAATGGCAACAGAGATTTTATCACCTTGAAATCATATTCTTCATAGGTTTAAGAAACAAACAAAAGAACAACAAAACCATTTAAAATTTTGTAGTTCATTATATGAAAAGTAAAAGTTCACTTGTCTCAGATAATACAAGGGCATTGGCCCCGTTAACAAAGTGGGTCACCAATTTTTAACATTATTTTTAACTTTCTTGAAAATTCATAGAGCCAAGTCCAAATACAAAAGCACATGTAGGAGCAACATAGGCCACACCAGACATTAAATCTAATGCCTCAGTTTATTTCTTTCGCAACCTGGTTCATTTTATTATGCCATGTTCACCCTCATCATGTAATTTTCCGTTGCACCAATCAAGTAATCATTAATAAAATGGCCCCATGCTTAACAATAAGCATGTGCAAGCCACCATTTAAGCTACCATAAAGAACTTGAGTATTTAAATTGAATGTAAAGCTATACCTCCTTCTTTAAGTCCATCAAACATAATTCTAGTAACCTATGATAATTTGTATACCCATAGATTAAATCAGAACCCCTTGGGCCCATTCCATGCTCTTGCGATGCCTAATTAGGAGTACATATCAGAATATATTAAGTCTGAAAATCAATTAAACCAATGATAAAGGAAAAAACTTTTGTTGGAGAACTACAAATCAAGAAGCAAACCTTTGTAGCAGCCTTTCCAATTGTGGGATGTGAACTCAAACCCACCCAAATAATCATTCCCAGAGAACAACAGGAGCTTCTTGAACTGTATAGAGCAAGTTCTAGCCCTTCCATAAGCCAATCCATCTCTGCACAGAATCTCATCTCCTGATAGCCCCTAAATGATAATAAAACAAATATTCAATTTACTAACTCTTTACTCGAATACAATTCATTCATCGAACTGCAGGACATCAAATAAGTAGTGAACCATGTCTTCATTTGGTATTGGTAAAACTCAAAAAATTGATTGCAATATTAAGGATTATTAGTTATCACCAAAAAGATAAAAGCAATACTTGGCATTTGATGATACATTACAATATAAATAACTCACTAATCTATGTAACATCTTTACACTATTTTCACAAGTAAAAGAAAAGTGTAAATAGGAAGTGCCAAAACAATGTGATCAATCCAAAAATAAAAAACCCATTCAGACTTCGAGCGCCAATAAAACAGGGAGAAACGGAAAGAATACCAGAACTTGGAATGTTATGTAGCCATCTCTGAAACGTGGAATAAGAAATAGAAATTTCAACTGAATTTCGATCCCAGGCCGCATTCCGTCGAACACCTCGTAATCTTCGTCAATGGATTCTGTTTGTTGGTGTGGTTGTTGTTCATTGAAGGAGACGTAAATGGGTCTTGGAGAGCGATTTGACAGTGCTTCTTCAACCCACTTGTCCCACAAGCTGTTCTCCATTGGCAAAGACAAAAGGGAAACAGATAGGGGTGAGTGTTAGGGATGATGTTGGAGTTGGAAACTTCCCTGTTAAATGTGTGAAGTGAGTATCTGTCACTTGTCAGTCGGATTGGCATGGCAGTCAGCTAACTGGTTAATTGGTTGGAGAGAAATTTTCAACACTGAACTACGAAGAAACGGTAGTGCGGGTAGATTTGGGACTGGGGAGACCTCATTTCTTCGTCACCAAATTTTTTTTGCATTAAATAATATTAGTGATATATTTTTTTTTTCACAAATTTTTTATACAAACTATCCTAACGTGATAATGTTAATCCTTATATAATTAATATTATTTATTTTTAATAATTATATTAATTTTATATTTTTATTAATTAACAAAATTATATTATGTCAATTTATATAAATAATTTATAAAAAATTATATTTCTAAAAATATTTTTTATTTTAACTTTATTCACCAATAAAATTATCACGAATATTCAATTACGAATGAAAAATCTCTACATAAAAAATTGATTTCTCATTCTTATTTTTATTTAATGTTAATAAAATATAAAAATATTATTAATATATTAAAATATTATTTTTGTATGAATGCAATTAAATTAAAAATGGAAATTTAACTACTTGAAAAAATAAGAAAAAAACATATGAATTATTACATTTTTTTTATTGGTGTTGAAGTTAAAAGGTATGAGCATACAATGCACATCAGTCGGACAAAGTATTTCCAATACTTGATTAGAAAAACATGTAAAATTATAAATGCAATCCCATACCCATGAACATAAGTGAAAAGCTAACAAGATAAGATATAACTAATTTTAGTGTCAAAACACATAGAAACCTCATTAGTGCTTGCAATATGTCATATGGACTAGGTCAAAAATTATTCAGTGTGAACAAATTGAGTCAATATATAAAGAGAAAGTCTTACATGCGTAGATCTACTTTAGGTGGGATGAAACAATATGAAACTGTCACTTCTTTTTTTTGGGTGGGATTCTTTACGATCCGTCTGACTTCATACAAACCCTTGTAAGTTTTCCTCATATATAAAAAGTCCTAAATAACAATATTAGATAAGATGCAAAAAGTGCCAAGGTATCTTTAAAGAACACAAAATCATAGGTTAATACAATTCAAGACGAGGAAGAAGTAACTCCATTGCTAGGAATATTGATACTGATTGCGGTACGGAGCATATAGTTGACAGAAGATCGAGGAAATTTGGTTTTATGGAGTTGTATAAAACAAAGCGTTGGGCCAGGTCAAGCTCAGAATCCAAGTATAGATCGTTGGTCTTGACTGGGACAGAAATCATTCATATATACTTATTCTTTTCAGAAGTAAACACAAAGCTTAAACATAAACTTGTCATATAATGTGACAATATGAGTTTAGATTCTCTTGCTGCAAACTCTATGTTTCGTGGAAAATCCAAACACATTGAAATTGATAGTCACTTTAATAGGGAAAGAATAGCTAAAGGTGTAGAGAAGCAAGCGACGTTCCAACAAAAGATCAGGTGGCTGACATCTTAACAAAGCCTGTAGCATTCGAGATACTGAAAGCACTTAGGAGCAAGCTCACTGTCTTCTCAATATCTACTGCGTTTGTTAAATGTTTAGTAATATTATTTTTATTACTTGCCCTAATCGAACATGATCTGTCGATGACAATTGGCACAGCAGCACGAGTTTTTATTATTTATATGGAACGTGGTTATTGCTTATGCTTGTGTTAATTTATTAATGTATCTTGGTCTGCTTGCTTTATTGGTTATATATTTTGATCGAAATCACATGGCATGTCTCTGATTCTCCGTTGCTACATCCTCCCTGGCTAATGCCTATGCTTCTAGCTAACACACAACGAGTCTAAGTCCATGCATACAAATTTATCAAATGTCAAAAGCATATGCTTTAATTTCGACAGACACAACCATCCACTCTATATTATTTCATGAACGCACAGCTAGCCATTTTACCCTAATATATTATTTACAACGATACTGAGTCCAAACATCCATCGATCCTGTATATAGAGACACAACTCGGATTTTTGAAATAGAAAGTAAGCATCTTAACTGGTCATTATAATATCGTAAGTAGCTATTTTTTAAAAAAAATTAAAAACTCACCTTCCGCAATCCCAAATTTGAAATATGGTGGTCAAGCCAAACACATAGGGAATTATCAACTCAATGAGCTATGACCCTTGAATATAACGGAATGCTGTGCATAAAAAATGCAATAATTAAAGTCAAATGTAAGAATTTACACAATGTCAAATTTAAATTATTTAAATGTGTACACCAGGACTAGAGAACTCCTAACCGAAACATACTCTAATTGTCTAAACAAATTAAAAATTTTATATTCTTTCAGTTAAGGTATTATCAGATTCATTGCTCGTCTATATTTGAGCGTGACAAGTAAAATTATTTTCTTCCTTCCTGATCTAAATTATGAGGATGTTTTTTTCTATTATGGTTTTGACATATGAGATGGGTTGATTAGTCAACACTTCCTCCAGAAGATTCTAAGCTCTGAAGAAACTTAAGCTGAACTTGAACACAATTTTGACAGAGTACAGAAGACCAGCACAACTCCACCATTCCTGCCTGTTGTTGCTGCCCATCTGCTTACAAATTAACAAGCCCAATGGCTTCTCTTGGTTGACCTTATGCTGCTTATGCACACAAATAACCCAACAATTTTTCTTCGGTTAGCTGTTACATGTGTTGACATTTCACAATATTAGCTAAAACCTACCTTCGTGGCCATTCTTATATTTGTTGTCCTGGACAAGTAATTGACAACTGTAAACTTGTTATAAAATTGACTTGTAACCTCAATGTGTATATACATATAGGTATGTACGTCTACATGTATTTATAAAATAATTAGTACGAGCTATCTATCTATCTATCTATATATAACACCCAATCCCAACTGAACAAGTAACTAACTTTCATTATCATAAATCTTTGATAAAATAATTACAATGTCTGAAACGCAGATTGCTGTACAACTTCCGGTGCTCGATATTTCTCAGCCCTTAAGCCAATCTTCTCTTTCTTCCCTCTCTCTAGCATGCAAAGAATGGGGTTTCTTCTATATCACCAACCATGGAATCTCCAAACATCTCTATACGAGACTGCGTTCTCTCTCAAATCAACTCTTCAACCTCCCTTATGAATCTAAACTCAAGGTTGGCCCATCCTCATCAGCAAAATCATACACTCCGCATTTCATTGCCTCTCCTTTCTTCGAGAGTTTTCTAGTGTCTGGACCAGATTTCTTTGCTTCGGCACAAAGTACTGCGGAGGTTCTCTTCAATGAACAAAGTTCAGACTTCAGGTAAATGAGAGCATGTAATTGTCTTTCTCATTTGTAGTTTTATACATCGGCTTAAGATTTCTAGTTTTAGTTTATGCTATCATGTAATAAAACATACGTATGCTATGATAAAACCATATCCTTTTATAATTTATATATAGGTTTATGATAAATATTGTTATTGTTTTTATCTTAACTTGGCAGTGAGACATTAAAAGAATACGGAAACAAGATGACAGAACTGTCAAAAAAAATAGTAAATGTTGTTCTAATGAGCTTAGGAGAAGATTTTCAGAAGAAATTCTATGAATCTGAATTCAAAAACTGCCATGGTTACTTGAGAATCATCAACTACTCACCCCCAGAAACTGTTGAAGAAGCAGAAGTTGAAGGCCTAGGCATGCACACTGACATGAGCTGTATAACCATTGTTTACCAGGATGAAATCGGTGGACTTCAAGTAAGATCCAATCAAGGAAAATGGATGAACATAAATCCATGTGAAGACACTATAGTTGTGAATATTGGAGATTTGATGCATGCATGGAGCAATGGAATGTTGAGATCATCCGAGCACAGAGTTGTTTTAAAGCCTTATGTTAATCGATTCTCTTTGGCTTTCTTCTGGTGTTTCGAAGATGAAAAGAGAATACTTGCACCTAATGAAGTTGTTGGAGAAGGGAATTGGAGGAGGTACAAGCCATTTGTTTGTAAAGATTATTTGAGGTTTCGAGAAAGCAGCGAGAAAGGAAAGTTTGAGAAAGTTGGTTTTACTGTCAAGGACTTTGCAGGAAGTACTGGATAATAATAATTAATTAATTTAATAGTTAATGAAATTAATTAAAGAAATCATCAAACTTTTTGTTTACCAATTCTTTGTTTGTGAAGTCAAGGCAAATGTAGGATAGATACTTTTCTCGGTTTTTAAACCTGTTGAATTTGTTTTATTTGTTAATTTATTTGGAAACCTTCAATATGTTTCTCTATGTGCACATATGCATGCGAGATATATCTCTATTCCTTTAAATTAACAGTAAAAATACTCGTCCAAATATTTATAAGTATAAATTACGTGTATATTTATATTTATACCTTTATAAACGAGAACAAAAATATTAAAAAATTATTAATAAATCAAAATAAATGATAGAAGTAATTTAATGTTAACACATATTGTGTTAATATTTTGGAAGGGATATCTTTTCATGTTTTGTCTTGAAAATACATTTAATGGAAAATAATTAAAATATTAACCATAAAATTGAATAATGGTTAAATGCTGTAATACCTTACTTGATGCTTTGGTCAAATCTTTACACTTTTCGTACATATATAGGTTAGAATCAAGAGAGACAGCTATTAAACCACCAATACAAGTTCATACGAGAAAATTAATTGTTTATATCTTGATCCTAATGGCGAGACTCCTCTTTATATTACTATAATTATTCATCATTAAGTTGACAATTATAAATGATAATTGAAGCGTAATATTCTATTTTCTTTTAACTTAGCATTATATATATTACATGTGATGAGGGGATTTCAATATCACGATGACAAGTCACTCCATAATATATCACCATGGCAAAACATTTACAAGAGAGCATTCACATTCCATGATTTTAATAATATGTTTTAAGTTCATTTAAAATATTTTGACTAATAAAAAATTGAATTAACAATAAAATTTCTTTAAATATAGTAAAATTGATATATTATATGTGTCTTTAAAACAAAAATAAACAAAAAAGCATGGTATTTACTAGGAGTGAATTGGGAGTTGGGAATAAAAATTTATTAAAAAATTATTTAATGTTGATTTCGAATTTAAATTATCAAAATTTTTTTTATTAAAATATTTAAAAAATCAATGATACGATGAATTTTATTTAAATTATTTTTTTTATTATACTATTATTAAGCGATGGTCCCAAATTTAATAATTAGGATTTGTTATATATATATATATATATATATAAAGTTTAATAATAATAATAATTTTGTGATTATGCTAAACCACAAAGCTAACTTAATAATTGTTTAATTGTTTCTTAGCCGTACATATGTATATATATATATATATATATACAGGGGCGGAGCCAGGATTATAAATTGAGGGGGGCCAAAATAAAATTGAGGGGGGCCAAAA
>JAVXUL010014283.1:0-12213 GCA_035590515.1 Trichilia minutiflora | reverse complement strand
TTGTTTGCAAAGCATTCATATTGGCATAAACATTCATTTTGTTTAAGTTTTAAATTTCTTATAAAGCCAATTCACCCCCCCTCTTGGTTTGCCTACTGGGCCATCAATAAGATCCGTCGACTCGATATATATATAAGATTAGAGTTATTATTGAATCGATCTAGATTCGAGTTCTCAAATAGACATCATTAAATGACTGAAGCATTAAATCCTGGTCAAGTAGTGACAAATGTCATAGGAAAGAGTTCTTAGTGAAGAGTTCAGAGCGTATTGACTGATAGTCCGTATAGATATTTATTTTAGGTTTAATTCTCTATGAGTCCTAAATTAGTTGGGATTAGACAACGAAGGGACATTACTCACATGGTACGTATAATAAGGTATAATGATTCGATGAAGAGTTTCTTTATTGTGATTTAGGGACTTTGACATATTGCTAGATGTTGATCATAGTCATTGAGCGTTCGAATAGTTCAAGTGGGCTTGATAAGATTGATTCTGGCTCATAGCTAATTCTACAGTCAGTCCAAGACGTCACAACCTATTACTAGTATTCATTTTTGCTTAGAGAGAGGATAAGTATTATTTTTAAGAATGTTAGCACACTCGAAGATAATATTAAGTCGAAAAGTATAATTGGATTACACGTTAAATAATTTAACAAATTAAGAACTTGAGAAATTAACCCGAATATAACATAAAGTAAGTTACAATGCTCCATTTATATTTATATATGAAAATGGAATTAAAATAATTTTGATCAAAGCAAGTTTGACGGGACTAAAAACTTATTTTTTATATTTTTAAAATATACAGGTTTAAGTGAAATTTTAGATTTATTATTAAAAAACTTGTTGGATAAGCTTTGAACCCATTTGTCTTTAATTAAATTGATAATTTAGTAAATGGCCAAAATATATAATAAGGGTCAATTTTATGAAAATTACACAAGATACCATAATTTCTAAAATTTAGCAAAATCACTAAGCTTTCTCCATCTCTCTCAGTTCGGCCGAACTTGAATGGATGTATAGGGTTTTGACTCTTGAAGATTCTAGGGGTTATATCTTCATCATTCTTAACCTAAGGTTATGGTCTTTTTCCTTGATTTTATTGATTTTGTTTTATGTTTATATAGTTTTTATTTTATGGCATGTAAATCTTAATCATCCTTTAATCCTTGAATCAACCTTTCAAATATATGACCCGAATGTAACTTAAGGTAAGTTATAATATTTCATTATTATTTGGAAATAAAATAAAATAAAAATAAACTTGATCAAAGTTAATTTGACTAGGTTTAGGATATATTTGTTATTAAAGTGTTTAATGAGAGCAAAAATGTCATTTTGTATATTACTATTACCAAGCTTGTTTAACAAGCCATCGGACATAAATGTCATTGATTTAAATGTCAAATGCAATTTAATAATTAAGACAATAATATATAAAGAGGTCATTTATCCTTTTTAAATGAAGATTTTTAATTTTTGAAAATAAGAAAAAAACAAAAACAATAAAAGCTATTTAATCTCTCATCATTGGATAAAGCAATCTCCAATCATTTGGATTTGATTTCTGGAGGCTTTGAGTGTTTTGAAGCTATCCTTTATCAATTAACATTAAAGGTTAGTGTTAACTAGCTTCATTTTGATGATTTTAGCTTAATAAAACCATATAGCATGTTTAATGTTTCAAAACCCTAATGCATGCTTAATCTTTTTAATCAATCTAATTTATAGCCTTAAAGGAATAGTGATATGAATAGTATTTAAAAGAGAATTCTAACTCTAAAAAAATTCTAAACCTAGAATAATTCTTAAACGAATAAGAAACTAATGTTAATGCCTAATGAATTTGGACAAAGTCAACATTAGACCAAGTCAATCATAAACTTGCAAGCTCAAAATAAAACTAAGTCAAATAAAATAAAGGCTAAATAATTAGACCAAAGCCCAATTTAATATGAGACTAATTAAAACTTTAATGTTAGGCTTAGACTTATTCTTCACATGCTTCAATAAGATGGACCAGTCTTGGTCCTTTAATTAAAACTCTTCACTTGGCCTATGTGTATGTTACCAACTCTTGATCCATAATCCTTTGGATGAATCCACAAATTGCCTCTTTAAGTTTCTTGACTTTAGAACATGTAATAGGCCTACATGGCATAACTATCTCTTTAAGCTTGTCCCTTTTATGTTCATTTTTTCTATGTGCATTATTACGATGGCTATTCATATCATTTGAAGTTGTGCCATGATTTGGTTCAAAATTTCCAACGACAATTCTCCAAGAACTCATCACATCAAAATATGGACTAGAAATAAGGTTATATCATAGATTTAGAAATTGAAAAACACAAGAAAAATTTTTAAATTTTACAAGCGGATTCTAGGGTGTTGATTACAAAGTGAAATCTGATTTTTTTTCACTTTTTTGTTTATATTTTTCATTTTTAATATTTTTTTAATGGAACTCAATCAGATTCTATGATTCTTTTTTTTATATATCAATAACTGAAATTTTATAGTAATAAAAAAAAGAATATTCGAAAAAGAATAAGCAAACCTGAGGGTAGAACCTTTACTCTAATACCAAAATGATACGAACCTCATCAAGGTTAATGAGATCCAAACTCAATTATGAATCCAAGATTATTCTAGAATAGATTTGAATGGAACATAAGATTGTTTATGAAGATTAAGTGAGGTTACAAAAAGAGAGTGAGTAGAAGAAAGAGAGTGAAAAAAAGATAGTAACTAAGAGTCAAGAGAAGGAGAATATGGACGAGAAAAAAGAGAAAGAGTAAAAACGAGAAAGAGAGAGAGAGAGAATGAGTGGATTAAGATTTTAAGAGAAAAAAGAAAGAACACAAAAGAATTTCTATGCAAAAGTGAGTGAAGTGAAAGGAGCGTTGTTTTCTAATCAGCCAATGATTATACTTTTGTACAAAGAGGCAATATACGCTAACTAACTTAACTCATATATACCTAATTCCATTGTTTCTCTTTTGCAGGAGTTTGATGATGTCTTTCTCGAGGAGATTTCAATATATTGCCACCTATTCAAGAAATTGAACATCGAATTGATTTTGTACCCAGTATAACAATTCCAAATCAACCAGCCTATAGGAGTAATTTCGGGGAGACAAAGGAGCTTCAAAGGCAAGTAAGTGAATTGATGGAGAAAGGGTACGTGAGGAAGAGCATAAGCCTGTGTGCCATTCAAATATGTTTTAGAGCAATCTTAGGTTCTTAATTGAGTTCAGGACTCGTTATCCTTGATAGGATTCGCATTATATGATTGAAAGAGGAAGTAACATACACATATAAATAGAAACAACTTTTTTATTAATATATACGTCAATACATATATATAGTGATATATTATAATATACCCTAAAATCAATAATACGAATGATTTTTAGGGTATACTACACTAATATATAGCACAAATTGTTAAAGGTCAGTCTATACATAAGTCATCATTTTTTAACGGTTCTGATTATGCTTACTAAAAAAAACGTATGCAAATTTGTCCAAGTACATTAGACTTTGAAATATTAACCATTATAAAAGATGAGTATAAGCTACTTGTGATAATAAATAAAGTTACTAAGGATATATAAAACCAAAATCCAAATAAGAATAGACTATAGAAAAGAAAACTCTATTTTAAACAAATAGTAAAGTAATAAATATTTTGTATTATGTACTAGATAAAAGTGAATATAATATGATCTTCGGCTATGACACAGCTAAAGAAATTTGGGTTATATTAGAAGTCACTTATGAGGGCACTAATAAATTCAAAGACTCTAAATCAAAATGCTTGTACATGATTATGAGCTGTTCAAGATGAAGCCACATTAAATTATAAAAGATATGTATACTCGATTTACTAACATTATCAATGGTTTAAAAGCCTTGGTCAAGATATATTCAAATGCAAATATTGAGATAAATATATTGAGAAGTCTGCCAAGATCATAAAAGGCTAAAGTATTGCTATTCGGAAAGCCAAAGATCTCAGTAAATTGCCACTAAAAGAGTTACTTGATTTATTGATGACATACAAATTAAGAACAAGCAAAAATGAAGACAGCGATGGAGAAAGACGTGATAAAAATGATAAAAATAATGGAGAGTCAAGGGATGAGGAGTTTATAATGATGGCTAGAAAATTCAAGAAGTTCTTTAACAAAGATAAACCAAAAAGAAGAAGTTGGAGGAGAAAAGAATTTCAGAAAAATGAAAAATCAGATAGGTGCAAGAAGAACACAGAGAAAGAGAAAGAAAGGGAGAAATATATAGATGTCATTTGCTATAAATGTAAATGACCAGGGCATACATAGCTTGAATGTCCATAGAAGAAGTAGAAAAGGGACAGTAAAAAGAAAAGAGTAATGAAAGTGACGTGAGATGAATCATCTCGTGACGAAAGCATATTTTCATCCTCAGAAAATGAACAGGAAAATTTTTACTTGATGAAAAACCTTAACAATGGGTAAATTCTCCAAAATATTCTTCCTCATATTATGATACATGCTCAAGCAATGAGGATGACCTTTTGTATGATGAATCGATTGATTTATATGTGATCTGATTTTGAAAAGCTTTGTATGAAACACAAATATGTTAAAAAGAAAAACTCATTATTGGTAAAAGAAAATGAATTATTAAAATTGAAAATTAGTGAAATAGAAAAGAAAAATGCATATAAGTGTGGAAACGAATTGAATGCATCAAAAACTAAGAAGAAAGAGCTGAATGGTAAGATAAATAACATGAAAGGAATATTAGTGAAATTCACATTAAAAAAAAGAAGAATTAGATAAATTGCTTGCTAGTTAAAGATTAGTATTTGACAAAGCCAGAATAGGTTATAGGCCAGAAACTAAACAAAAAACTTACTCAAAATATTTTATTAAATTTTCTAAACAAGTAAATTTTTTTATTGTGTGCTATTAATATTCTAGAAAAAGACATTATAGTAACACTTGTGCTATTAAAAAAAATACCTATAAGGATCCAAAGTTAATTTCGGTTCCTAAAAGTTTATTTGTAAAATCTAATATAACTGCTAAAATGACAAAGGTTCAAACCGAAGGCTAACATTTATAGACTCAATGTTAAATGGATACTGAAATGAACCTTTTATGTTTTGTAGGAACTGCATATGGAGAGCATCAAGCACAACAAAAAGTATTTCTTGGATAATGGATACTCAAGACATATAATGAGAGACAAAAGATTGTTTTTGTATCTATCTAAGAAGAAAGGAAAGGATGTCAACTTAGGTGATAACAGTTATACAAAGGTGGCTGGTATTACAAAATTAAGGCAAACGATGTTAAAATTAATGATGCTTTTGTGTTGATAGATTAAAATACAATTTGCTTAGCATATCTCAATTGTGTGATAATAGATTTAATGTTGCATTTCTTAAGGATTCATGTGATGTGATTGATGTAAATGATAAGAAACTTTTGTATGCTCCTAGAATTGGTGATGTGTATATGATTAAATTTGTTAAAATTAATGTTGTGAATGCCATATGTTGCAAATGCTATTTGATGATTGATGATTATGGCATAAAAGATTATATCATTATAGCATGGACAGATATGGCATATTAGATTGATTACCTTCCTAACCTCAAGTTTACCAAGAGTAAGGCATATAGACTATGTCAAATTGGTTAACAAGTGAAAAGCTCATTCAAATATAAGAATATTATGTCTATATCTACCCCTAAACCTTACCTAATATAATTGCATCATTAGGTGATAAGTTTTATACGTATGTTATAATGAATGACTACTAACTCAAGATTTACTTGGGTATTCTTCCTAGAAAATAAAATTGATACATTTAAGGCCTTTGAGAATTTTTCTAATAGAATTTAAAATGAACTTAAGTATAAATTGTGAAGATAAAAAGTAATCAAAGCGGTGAGTTTGTCAATCTAAAGTTTGAGACTTTTTGTGATGAACATGTGTTTACTCATAACTTCTCTATGCCTAGGACAGCCAAAAGAAAGAGTAAAACTTTGCAATAGATAGGTAGAATAATGCTTAATGAGTAGAGTTACACAATAATTTTGGGTTAAATCTATTAATACAACTTGTTATATTACTAATAAGTGTTGATTAAAAAATTTCTTGAGAAAATACCTTATGAGCTTATATATCAAAGAAAGCCAAAGATTAGATACTTTAGAGTCTTTAGGTGTATGTGTTATATTTGAAACACCAAAGATAACCTTGGAAAGTTTGAGCTTAAGTCCGATGTGGCTATATTTCTAAACTATTCTTCAAAGAGCAAAGTATATGGGGTATATAATAAGAGAATGCAAGTGGTTGAGGAGACTATGCATGTAACATTTGATGAGTTTGATCCGCAGTAGGCTAAAATGCTTACTAAAAAGAAAGCAAGAGAAGTAAAGATTTTAGAAAAGTTGAATGATTTGAAGTTAGAGAATGTTTCTAAAGAAAGGGGAAAGGAGTTAGTAAAAGAGCATATAGAAAAGCCTTTTAAGGAACTTCTAAAAGCTTAAAAGTATACATCAAGCTATCTTAGAGAGTTGATCATTAAAGATCCATCTCAAGGAGTTAGAACTAGGAGATCCAATAGAGATATATCTCAGAACTTTAAAAAATCCAAAACCTTACATTTATGTCTTAAATAGAGCCATGTAGAGCTGAGGATTCACTAAACAATTAGGATTGAGTCTTAGCACCGCAAGAGAAATTAAATCAATTCTAAAGAAATGAGGTACAAACCTTAATTCTAAGATCAAATGAACATCCAATTATAGGTACCAAATAGGTCTTTAGGAATAAATTAGAAGAGTATGGGTATATCATTAGATACAAGATAAGACTTATTACTCAAGGTTATAGCCAAGAGGTGAATCTATGGCTTAATCATGCAAGAATTTAAACTTTTTCTTCAAGCATCATATGCTCAAAATCATAGAAATCAATGAAAACATAATGAAAGCAAGGTGGGGCTTAGTTAGGTTACCTCCCTAACTTGTTGATTTGATGAATTCAAGTCTCAAAATCGTTAGACCTCTTCAATTAGTACCATCGTAATATATTTCTTCACCATTTTCATGCCAAGGAGAGAAAGCAAGCTTTCTTACTTTTATTTTATGCTTATTTATCAAAAATAGAAAAATAAAGCATGTGTATATATATATATATATATATATATTTCATTAATATCCAATTAAAATAAATTGATATTTATCTCATAAATATCATTATTTTAATTGGCTTTTATGTGATACAAACCCATCTTCAATAGATGGATGAACTCATGTTAATATGGACTAATGAACATCAAACATATATATAAATTTGACAATTATAATTTGTCAAATGGTTTAATATTAACTGTTAATATTTTCATCATTTATCTCTTTCTTTACCAATTCAAGAAATTAAATAAATGGCCAATTAATTAACAAATTAATTAATATTATGAATTTTCATAAATTCATAATTATGATATATTTATCATAATGTCCGTGGTTAAATTAAATATAAGAGTAAAATGATAATTGATGAGTATATAAAAGTATATGTGCACTAAGATTTAAATTCATCATTTTACTCTTCAAATTATAATTAAATTTCTCCATTTATGCATATTTCTAGTGTCTGATGTAAAATTTGTTTGTTTATAATTTGAGTTAATTTTTATTTTAATATAGTAAACATAAAAAGACCATAACATTTTGTCCAATAGAGATATTAACATGAATCTTGATCTATTAGAAACATAACTCATAGGACTAAAACTTTTATGTTTGGTCCAACCATTAATTTGGGCTCTAAGTTATATTTTTGAAGACATCAATCAAGCCTAGTTGCTGTTCTAGTCCAGCCCAACCATGATTCAGTATTTTGCCCATATCTTTTGATAACAATTTTGGATCTAAGACAAGTGGCATTTAAAAAATGAGTCAAACATATAAAACTTTTATGTTTATCATAGAAGCTGAATCATTGATATTTGAGGTCATACATGATATTTTTATAATGGCTAGAATATTTCAACTTTATTTATCAAAGTTTCAACTTAATTGTCAAATATTACAATTACCTACTTTGACATTTAGCTCTCATGTTTGCCTATAAATAAGAGGACTATTTTATGTTCTAAAAATATAATAAAGGTAATAAAATTAGTTTGTAATAAAATTTTGTTATCTTATCTTCATGTCTTTCTAAAGTTACTAGTTAAAGTTAGGAGGTTGATACTAAGGATGTATGGTATATTCTTTAAATCTCATCTTTAATTTTAAGGTTAAAATTCTTTTGATTAATTGCATATTCATATTTTGAAAAATGTTTTTAAGCATTTAAACTCTTTGATTTTTATGTAGATATTTGGTACATTGAATGCTTAGAAAAACTTTTCTTGATTCATTGTAGACATTGACACAAAAAAATACTTTGAATATTAAATATCTTAAATATTTTTCTTACATGTTTTTACTAATTAATTTAAAGGCATTATTTTCATCAAACATTGATTTTTTGAATAAAATATATTTTTCATGCATCAAATGATTTTTATCTTTCGATTAGGATAACTCTTTAGTTAATCTCAATTGAGTTAAGATAAGGGATCTAGTTTACTACCATCATCCTAAAATATCAATTTCTAACGCTGTAATGTTTTAATTTATATTAATCTTTACTTAATAATTCTTTCTTTAAAATTAATCCATCATTTATTTTACTTTTGCTATTGGACCTTGGCTTGGACATATCCCAATTGGACTATTAAAAAAATACTCTTTATGGATACAACACTTGGACTCACCGGACTATATTATAATAAGACTACCTATACTTGGGTATAATAATCTAATTGAGATCAAGTTTTTAGCACCGTTGTTGAGGAGTGTAATTAACTAAGATAAAATTAACCTTATGGAAGGCTAAACCTCCTACAACTTTTATTTTTTCTTATTTACTTGCACTTTACTTTATTGTAATTTATTTATTTGTTATTTTTATTTATGTTAAGGGGAAGGTTTTGCCACCTCTTTTTATAATCTTGTCTTTTTTATATTCTTGTTAAGGGAAAGGCTTTGCCACCTCTTTTATATTATTGTACTAATATTTTCTTTTGTTAATCTATAATCATTATGTATTTTATTTTGCTTATGCTCAATTGGTATCGTGATTCACATTCAAGACGTTTGGTGAAAGATAATTTTCAAACTTTCTTTGGCAATTTATTTGATTCATCTTTATCATCACATACTTCTAGCGTCATAGCTGATAATCAAAGCATTCAATGAGAAATTAAAAATCCTCCATTGAGAACCATGCGTAAATACTTGCGACCTCCTCAATATTTTACTCTTTCTTATTTCATATTTTTTTAATACAAACAACTTTAGATTTAAGTCAGGTACGATTCCTTTGCTTTCTAATTTTGATAGCTTAAAATATAAAAGTCCTTACTTGTATTTAAAAGAATTTGAAGAAATTTACGTAACTTTTAGAGATCAGACATGTAGTGAAGAAATTGTTAAGCTTAAATTATTTTCTTTTTCATTAAAAAAATAAAGTTAAAACTTGACTTAATTCTTTGAGATCTAGATCAATTGAAACTTGGAATGAAATACAACAAAATTTTTGAA
Organism: Trichilia minutiflora; assembly: GCA_035590515.1. Taxonomy (NCBI): domain Eukaryota; kingdom Viridiplantae; phylum Streptophyta; class Magnoliopsida; order Sapindales; family Meliaceae; genus Trichilia; species Trichilia minutiflora. The sequence goes on along the minus strand of JAVXUL010014283.1, from coordinate 2,541 downwards.
AAAAATATTTTCAGTTCATAAAACAAATGCTTTCAAAAGACAAATTTAAAATTTTTTTCAAAAGAAAAATGAAATATATGTCCAATGTTGAGAAAGATTTAAAGATTTGTTAAATTTATGTCTATATCATGGTTTTAAAAAATGACATACAAATAGTTTTTTCTATGATCGTTTAATACCCGAAACCAAATAATTTGTTGAAACCATGTGTAATAGAGAATTTTTGAAACAAGATTCAGATGAAGCATTAGATTATTTAGATCACTTGGCTGAAAATTCATAATCTTGGCATACCACTAGTTCTTCACATATATAATCTAGTTAATTCTAACGAAGAACAATATAATTTAAGTGAAGAAGATGATCTAAATGCTAGAGTTGTTAGTTTGTCAAGAAAGGTTGAAGTCATAGAACTTAGAAAAGCAAAAGAAGTTAAACTCATTAAGCATGAAGATGTTTGCAATATTTGTGATAATATTGAACACTCAACAAATGAATGTCCCAACCTTCTAGTGTTCACAGAAGCTATGCATGAACAAATGAATGCTATAGATTATGCTAAAAAACTTTACCCATCTCCATAATCCAACACTTATAATCCAAATTGAAGAATTATCTAAACTTTAATTGGAGAAATAACCATAATGCCCAGACATCTCAATCACAAAAGCTTTTCAATCCTCTTTTATATAATCAGTCAAAGTTTAGAACCCTTGAAGAAACCATGCATGCATTCATTAAAAACCAAGAAATATTCAATAATCAAACAGCTCAGTCATTAACTGATTTGAAAGATACTTTTGCAAAATTTGCATCAACGTATAACATTCATAAGAAAGGTAAGTTTCCATCTCAATCACAATCCAACCTAAAATATAAAACCCGTCCCTTAGTATTATGGGTATAATAATAAATCCCTCAAGAGTTTTTGTGCATGTTATCGTGCTTAGATTATGCACGAGAGGGTATAAAACTTGAAGATTTTGTTTTGAGTAAGATTATGGTATGTGATATAAGTCAATGAGAAAAAACTGGATTTTTGACTTCAAAATCATCTCCAATTAAGAAAAGTTTTTATAATTTTTGTAGATCTCAGAGAGAGCTTTTCGATGATATATTATGGGTTCCGTGTTGATATCTGAGTCAAAAATTATAGCCATTTGAAGTGATAGTCCTTGGGAGGAGGACCAGAAGCAAAGGTATCGATACGTTTATGGAAACGTATTGATACATTGGGGTTAAGGCCCAACGTGTCGATATCTTTGGAGAAGGGTATCAACACCTTTCTGAGTTGAAGGCCAAACGTATCGATACGTGTAAGGTATGATGAACAGTAACTGGCCAAACGTATCGATACATTGCAAGTAAAATGTTCTGTAACAATGCCAAACGTATCGATACCTTGGCAAAGGTATCGACACATTTGTGATGGAGATGAAGTACGCTTGCGAAGAAACGTGTCGATACGTTGAGGAAGATATCGACACCTTGCAGGCTTGTGAACAGTGTTTTGGCTAAATATATCGATACGTTGCGGGAAAAATGCCAAAGGTATCGATACGTTTTGAAATATATCGACACCTTTAATAATTGCACAGCCTATATGCGTCGAGCAGGGGGATCGTCTTCCCTATTTGGTTTCTTTTCTTTCTCTCTTTACCAGAATAGCAAAAAACACTCTCTCTCACCATTAATACTGATCTCCTTCATTTGTCCATCAAACTCCACCATTTTGGTTCCTATGAACTCAAAATCAACACTAGAACCCAAAAATCTTCTTGGATCAGAGTTCTAACCATCGATTCAAGAGAAATTGAGAAGGAAGGGTTGAGGAGAACAGTAACCTAGGAAGAGAATCTAGCAAAGAGGAACTCATAACACTTTTACCAGCTTGAGTAAGTTCATCCCTACGCTCATTTCTTCGTTTTTAGCCTTCATTGTGTATAAATCGACAAAATGAAGATTTAGGTTACTGTTCATAAAACTCTAGATTTTAGAGGTTTTCTCATTTATCATCGGTATCGATAAATTAGAGTACTTTGATAGCTGTTGATGTTGAAATAAATGAAAAATACTTGATAATGGAGCGATATTATTATGACAGTGTGTTAGAGAGAGAGATAGAGGAGTGCGAGAGTAGCATGAGCATGCATTGTATCATGCACGCACTTTATGATCGTGATTCTGTGTTTGTATGTGTCTCCAGGCACGGCAGCTGAGACGGGAGGATCTTCGCCACAAGGAGGATACCGAGAGGGTGGTTTCCCACCCTAGAACAGTGAGTGGACATTTCTTCCCTTCGTCTCGTTTTATGTTATTTATGAATAATTATAATACTAAAGATGATAGCATATATTATGAATATGTATATGTATAATTGAAATGAGGAGGCGTTGGATGTATGTTGTGTGATGGCCTGGAGAACCCCTTATTTATGATGAAACCTAGATTGTCATGAATGTGAGACCGGAGGCCTAATATTGATATTGTGATTGTGAGGCCGGAGGCCAATGTTATATATATGGATGTGAATGTGGCATA
>JAVXUL010014262.1:0-12215 GCA_035590515.1 Trichilia minutiflora | reverse complement strand
CTGGAGGCATCACTAACTACTACCTATCCCTCTCCGGGAATAGGTAGTATCAGTACCGAAGCTGAGGTGAAACGACCCTTCAACTCCTGAAAACTCTGCTCCCATTTCTTATCCCACTCAAAATTAACATCTTACCTCGTTAAGCGTGTCAATAGAGCAACCAACAAAGAAAAACCTTCAACAAACTTTCTGTAGTAACTTGCTAATCTCAGGAAACTTCTAATTTCTGTAACATTCTTCGGTCTCTCCCACTGTACAATAGCTTCTACCTTGCAAGGATCCACAAAGATTCCTTCCTTTGAGACCACATGTCTCAAGAATACTACTTCTCGAAGCCAAAACTCACATTTAGAAAACTTGGCATACAATCTTCTCTCTCTCAGCGTCTGTAGTACAATCCGCAGATGCTGAACATGTTCTTTCTTGGTCCTCGAGTAAACTAGGATATCACCGATAAAAACAATCATAAATTTATCAAGATAAGGATGAAATACCCGGTTCATGAGATCCATGAATGCAGCTGGACATCAGTTAACCCAAACGACATTACAAGGAACTCATAATGACTATAACGTGTCTGAAATGCTATTTTGGCTACATCACTATCCTTAATCCGTAGCTGATAGTACCCGAATCTCAAATCAATCTTTGAGAACACACTTGCTTCCTGTAACTGATCAAACAAATCATCAATCCTGGGTAATGGATACTTATTCTGGATAATGACCCGGTTCAACTATCGATAGTCTATACATAATCGCAAGGTCCCATCTTTCTTCTTAATAAACAGTACTAGCGAACCCTAAGGTGACATACTTGGTCTGACAAAACCTTTGTCAACCAGTTCTTGAAGTTGTACTTTTAACTCCTTTAGTTTAACTGGTGCCATACGGTAAGGCGGCATCGAAATCGGTATAATACTAGGAATCAAATCAACACTGAAGTCGAACTCTCGTTCGGGTGGCATTCTTGGTAATTCATCTAGGAACATGTCTGGAAACTCTCTCACTACTGGAACTTGTTCAATTCTATTCCCAGAAACAGTAGTATCCATAACATGTGCCATATACCCTTAGCACCCTTTCCTTATTAATATCTGAGATTTCATCGCACAAATTATACTACCAGACAAAACATTCCGCTCACCTGAGAAAACTATCTCTGATCCCCCGGGTCCTTTGAACACAACTTGTTTAGAAAAATAATCCACTGTCACTTGATGTCTGGATAACCAATCCATCCCCAGTATAGCATCAATATCTTCTATCCTCAAAGGAATCAGATATGCTACCAGCTCAACTCCGCTTACAGATACAGCACAATCTTTAAACATGGTCTTTCTCAATAGCTTCTTCCCTAAAAGGTGTGCACTATTATCTCTTGATCTAATGGTGACAATGGGACACTCGCATGAGGCACTAATACAGTATTGACAAAGGATCAATTAAAACCTAGGTCTATCAATGCATATGCAGGTTGACCAAAAATCATAACCATACCAGTTACCACATTTAGGTTTTCCTATACCTGCTCCTGATTAAAGGCAAAGACTCTAGTCTGGACTCTATCCCTACCCCTCTAAGCACCACGGGATGCTTCTAAAGAACTGCCTATACCTGATCTTCTACCAGCAGAAACTGCAGGCTACTCAGCTGGTGGCTGCTGATGATACAAGTAATGCTGGCATATCTGATCACCCGTCTCCACTTTGCCTAACTTGGGGCAAAACCTCCTTATATACCCTACCTCTCCAAAATGGTGGCGCACATAAGTTTGTGGGCATGGGCCTGTATGATACTGTCTGTAGTGAACACATTTGTCTACACTCTAACTCTATCTCAAACCCCGAGTATGTCCTTGAGATGAGAATCTGAATCTCGAGCGTTCTTGACCTTAAGGAGAATGTGAAGAAATATTGGCAGGGCTTGTAGTAGAGGCTCCACTGGATGAACCACTACTACGACTCTTCTTGGATGGAGAGCCAATTTGTACACTCAAATCCTTTCTCTTTTGAAATTGACTCTTCGATTTTCTCTCTCCCGTCAACTTCTCAGCTCGAAGAGCCATCTGAATTATTTCTTTATACCCTTGACTTCCTGACAGCGACATCTTCTCACAGATCTCAAAGTTCAATCCTTCCTCAAACTTGGCGCATATGCTATCTTCATTGGCAAATTCTAGTATAAATTCAACTAACTCTCTCAGTTGGGTCTCATATTCTATCACTGTCTTACCCATCTACCTCAATCGAAAGAATTTCTGCATCTTCTGATTACAATGAAAAGGATTAAAGTACTGATCTCAAAACTCATGCACAAAGTTATCCAAGTCAATTGCGTTGAGGCCCTAGCTTGTATATTAGCCCACCATGTAGCTGCACTACCTTCTAACAACCTGACAGCTACCTTTAACTTATACATGTCCTCTAGTTCCATGTCATTCAAATCACCCTCCAATTTTCTAAACCATCGGTTGGCTTCCACCACATCTGAAGTATCTCCAAAAGGCACACTTCCCAATTGTCAAACTTCTTTAATCAACTTGGACAACTTCGGAGCTGATCTGGAGGCTTCAGCAGCTTGAGCATTCCAATATGCCATAAAGGCAGTCCATTGCTGAGGAGTAATATTCGAGGGCATTTCCATACCCGATTACTGATATTGGGACGGAAGAGGTTCGTGCTGCTCCTCGGGTTCTGACTGAGGCATATACAACGTAGCCTCTTCGTCGATATCGGGCACTACCTTTCTTCGCGGTCTATCACGACCTCGCCTAGGTCTCGAAGACATTCTACTACAAAAGAGCACAAAATTTAATGCACACATCTAATAAGGTGGTGACACTTCCTATGACTTGACTCACCTAGTCAACTGGCAAATTCTCAAAATTATAAAATTAAATGTAGAATTTCAAATCATAGTTTGAAAACCAAGTTTGGGTGTTTCCAAAATCGTTTTAAAACCAAAAGCTCTGATACCAATAAATTTATCATACCCCAACCCGTGGGTCCTACACGTGATAAACGTCACAGGCTTCTAGGGTGTATCCAGTCACACAGAATACAACCTATCAGCCTGTAAGGCCTTTATAAACATATTTCAAAACCATTTTATACCACACTTCTAACACAAATCCATCCAACCACCTAAACTGCAATTCATTTCAAACAATTCACAAATACTTCAAAACTTATATAAATCCATCGTACAAAGTATTTATCAAAATATGTTTATAATACGTAAGGAAATAAATAATTTGCTACATCTTTTTCAAAAATACATATCCAGTGGACTAATGCAAATCTAAGTGAGTCGATCATAGAGCTATACCTGATAGTTCTAAAGTCTGGAAGAATCACCACCACCTGACGATTTCCTAACCTGTAACTGGAGAGTGAGGGGGAATGAGTATACGGGAATATACTCAGTGAGTGAACTAAAACCAAATATAATCACGTTTTGTATAACCCATAGGTATGAAAACCTATCTCAAGTCCAATATTCAAAGAAATTCCTTTTAGTCCAAAACCTCAAAACACAAGTTATAAATATAAATCATTGGGCTGGCTCCCATTCCCGAAGACTACCCTTGGCCGAGGGTATCCCGAGACCGTTAGTGGGTTTTATATGCAACCAAAACATGCTATTTTATAAATTAGATTTAAATGCAAGAAAATATAACATACTGGGTTTTTAGAAAACGTGCCCACCACTAATGTTCACCATAGATTAGTCACGTGGTGACATCGTGCTAATACAAATCTGAGACTCATAGGTGATTAACCCATCCACTCATAACAATAATAACACCATATGACTCCCGTACCTATGAAGTCTCCACACTCACCTAGGTGATCTCTATCTACTTAGGCCGACCCTAGGCTACAACCAGTAGCTACTATGAACAATAGGCCCTCATGGCCAACATCACCATAAATATCACAATCAGGCCCAAAGGCTATATTATCAACACATATCAAATAAAACTGGCTCGATGGCCGTCAACATCAATAAGTATGAAATCTTGGCCCATTGGCCATATCATCAATATAAATATATATAAAACTCGGCTCATCGGCCGTATCAATTTCATAAAATCATCATCAAAACATAATATATCCAAAAAGTGGCCCATGGCCATTATCTATGCAAAACATATACATATTCCACATATACCGAAATAAGAAAACATAAAAGTAGTCTACTCACAGAATAGGGACGGTATACACTCCCTAGTTCCTCTCATTTCTCGGTGTGCCACAAGGATATCTCGCTCGCGTATCTTCTTCTAAACACAAGTATTCAAGTATATGTCAATATACATTCTAAAACACGCACGTGACTCGAATGACGTGCAATGTATGCTAATCCGGATTCTCCTAAAATTAATTAACACGTGAAATCAGCTAAAAAACCCCGTTACACGTCTATTTACCTAACCTCTTCTACCACAAACCCACATCGTAGCTATACAAGCACAATTCAGCCTGATTTCATAATTTGGACCTACGAAACCTACATGCCCGTCAGAATAGTAACTTCGATTACTGTTTATATTAACCCAATTTCTCAAAAATCACATTTCTAACTTCCTATGATTCTCTCGACCTTAATACAACTCAAATAACATGAAAAATCTAAGCGCAAGCGATCAATCTAGTCGAAAATGCTATGGATGAACAGTAAAATCCATACAAATTAAAGTTCATAAAATGAGAAACAAAGTATGCAGACAAGTTAGAAATATTGCTACGAACCTCGTGGTATGGTCGATTTTCATCGATTTCGCTCAGAAGTTAGAAAACCCCAAATTCTTTGAAGGAAACTCTAGATGCTCTTTTCGTTCTTCGCACTTCTATCGTCAAATCAACGCTCCCGGGTAGTTAGATGCGACAAATGCCGTCGACAGGCGAAGAGAAATTGAAAATGACGCAAGAATCCGAGAGACGACTGAGAGGGATAGAGGAGAGAACGAACATGAGGGAGAGAAGGGAATGAAAGAAGAAAATTGTGAAATCTGAGCTTTGACCCCCTATTTATAGAAAAAGGACAAAATTATCATTTTTCCCTTAAGTTTTCTTAAGGGAGAAGCTTTAAGAAGAGGGTAAAATTATCAATTCGCGTCAATTCGATCGAACAAATCGAAGTTCATTCGAACGAATTACCGCCTTCGATCGAACGAATCCCTGAGTCGTTCAAACGAATCCTTCGACGTCTACAGAAGTCAGAGAGCTTCCAAATTGTCGGTCGAACGAATCCTTATTCGTTTGAATGAACCAATACTTTGCTCGAATGAATGGCTCCTTCAGTCAAACGAAGTCCAATTCGGTCGAACGAATCCCCCTATTTGTTCGAACGAATCTGAAGCCACAAATTTTTTAGAGAGTCCTCAAAATTTTGGTCGAACGAATCATCCATTCAATCGATCAAACCCGTCAAAAATTAAAATCTCACTTTAATACTCCCCAAATTGAAAAATATCATTGGGGTCCCACTCAAAATAAACCTTACTTTTAATTACGTTGAGGTCCCTGCACTTATGACCCTAAAACTCTATCTTAATCAATAAAATTCTCAATCTAAGTTACAAAATTGCACTCACAAGCATACGGTATATGATATGGATGCAAATGCACGAACAGTAAAAATATAAAATGATCATTATGTCTTTGGGATCTAAGCATGGGGCTCACATGTAATTTCGGGATTACCTTATAAAACTTTGTTGAAGTCTTTGATGATGCCGAAAATTTGAAGTGTAATGATGGTGATTATGGTGGAAGGAAAGGGAGAGAAGGGAGAAATTAGGGTTTCGTGATTTTAATGAAAATTTAATTTGATAAGAGAGATATTTTGGTGAAAAAACAGTTAAATGGATCATTTTTTATTGAAAATTATTGAGATGGGTATTTTTGATTTTATATTATATATATTGGGCATTTTTTGATTAAATCCCAAGAGTTTTCCTTTTCTTTTCTTCTTCCCCTTCTTCTCTGAAAATGATTGTTATTTTCATTTTTACTGGTGTCCATTATAACTTTTGGCTATTAAAAGAATTTTAAAACCTATGGCTGGAGGTAAGTACTGTGGCTTCCGCTTATATGATTTATTTTCATGTAATTTTATTATCACGCTTACATTTGATGTCGAGAGTTTATATTATTTTTATATTTTATATTATTTTTACTTTGCAAAGTGTACACAAATTATTACTGTAAATATATAACGTGTGATGGTCACCTTTTGAGATCGTGTATAAAGATTTTTTGGGACGGACGACGAACTCTGAACATTCCATTTCAAAAAAAATAAAGCTCAACACATAGTATAAAATGTCACGTACAGTTCGTTATATAAAAATAATATTTTAATAAATATGTTTATTTTAATTATATGTAGATGTGAAATTTAAAAGAAAAAAAATGAGAAAACTTTTGACTCAAAATCGGAATTATTGATAAGTATTGTGTTAGTGAGGTTATCGGGATAACATGTGATTTTTATTAGTGAAATTTGGTGTAAATACTTTGTTTAAATAAATTATGATATGATCATTTATGATCGGATCATCAAGATAATAAGCGATATTATAAAGTTAAGATTCGAGTCATCGTGGATATAGGTAATATTATTTGATTGAACCTTTTAATAAAATATTTGCCTTTTATTGAAAGTTTATAAAATTATTTATTTTTTTATTAGATAAATTATTTATGAATATTTTATTGAGCTAATGTAGTACAAGTTTTTATTGAATTATTTCTATGTTATAAAAAAAATTTCTAATCACACGAACGAAAAAACTTGTATAATTTATTTGCTAATCAATAACTTATCTTTTGTCAATTGTTTTAGAGTACAAGTTTAATTAATTGAAATCTTCATAGATTATAAAAGATAGACAAAGATTAGGGATAGTTTTTATAACAAAAAATTGTTAAAAGTTTGAGGTAGCGAAGATTTGATCTTCCTTCTGTTTTGCATTTTTATGTAAAAGTATTTGGATTTGTAAAAATATTAAATTTTATTTTTGTTTTATGAAAATAAGTATGAATATAATTTTGGAATTTGGGGTATGACGTTACCAGTTTTCAATTTCTTAAGCATGAACTATGTGATGTAACCTTTTAAAGCTTAGTCTGGTGATAAAAATTTAAACTTTTAAAAAATTTTAAGTTCGAACTCTGAAGATATTATTCTATTGAAACGTCAAAAAAGTTAGGCAGTGGATTTTATGTTATGTAACCTCTTAGAGCTTACACCGGATAACCTATTGCAATTAGTCTATTTAGTTTTTAATTGATTATTTTTAGTTCATTAAAGCTTCGTGAATGTTGCATGCAGCAAGCTTCCAAAGGATTATATTAATTAGTTTATTCATTGGAAAATTAATGATTGAGTTTATTTGGTTTTGATCATTTGGGTAATATTTGTAGTGAATAATAATTTGCATTAATGATGATTTTTGTACATAACAATTGGTATTTGTGTTTTGTTGTATTGTAGTAAAATTTTTATTAAATTCTGTTAGAAGAGATTATATTTAGAATGACTTTATTAATTACATGCAATTATTGTATTCATTTACGATATCAAATATTGTAATTAACCATAAAAATATAGTAATTTAACCCCACAAAAAAAAATTATACCGATGTTTAATTAGAATGGAATAGCAAATTGTATATTTCCATTTTTTAAAAAAAAATCTATATGCCCACAGGCCTAAACACCATGGCAAGTAAAAGAATATCTCGATGCTATTGTGCAATAGTATGAGATTTCTAATAAGCATTAGCAAGTACTGAACAAATATTCTTTTATAAAATTTAGTGGCACTAAAGAAGTGTGCGAGCATTTTAAGGGATGTATATTATACATTAAAAAAAGTGGTTAATTAATGAACTTTTAACATGAACAATCGCATACATGGTATAATTCCACACACCACGTAGAACTTGGAGAGCATGACACGTGGCAAGCATGATAATGACCTCTACATTGTTGGCCTTCGTGACCTTCGTGACTTCGAATTTTATAGCGGTGAATAAATGAGTTATAACAAGAGCGTGATGAGATATCAGTACAAATTTATGTAGGAGATGAAGATGGCTACCTTAAATAAGAAGTATAAAGAAGAAAAGGAGTAGAGTCAGGAGCCTAACTCTATAAATGGCAAACCTTCGTCAAAGTAAGAGGACCCCGTCAAGTTTGAGCAAAACAGCAGAAAGAGACAAGTTTGAGAACAAGACTACTTTCAGCTACATAAAGCACTCTTGAACTCTGTTTAGGTTATTAAAACTTTTGTAAACAGTTCTGCAAATATAGTAAATCACCACTTAATTCTTTTTATGGACGTCAGCTTAAAGTTGAATCACAGTAAATCACATGTTTCATTTACTCTTTGATCTATACTTGGCTATTCTCTTGTGTGATTTTGTGCAGCTTATAATAACCATACACTAAGTTGGGTCGACTTTGGGATGTTTCCCAAACGTCCTTTCGATCTATATTACTTACTAATCTCTTACGTTTCAGTTGATACAATTTTTTCAATCAATAATTTAGTGTCGTTTATGGGAAAGAGCACCTCTTTTCTGAAGTATGAGTCAACAACAGTGTCAATGCAGTGGATGCCTCGTTTGCCAAGAATACAACATAGTTGATGCGAACCTCATCGGTTTGTAAAGAGACTCACAGTAAGATATGATGAACAAAACTTATAGAAAAACTAAAGAAGATTGTTGAATAGGACATTCACCTTAATATTTAGATTAATCTAAAAATCTATAGTATATTGAACCAAAAACTCAAGAACATAACCAAGCATAAAGTCATAAACATCAAATGGATAAAAATGGAGACAACGTACACAAAAAAGGGATTTTTGAATGATAAGTAATATTTGAAATGCCATAAAATTAAAAATCTTGATAAGTTCTATTAAGTTCTCAAAAGAATCCAAAGAAAATGCTTTTTAATATCAATAAAATAATCTAAGATATGAAAACCTAGAAAAACACGCTTACAACACAATAAAGACGAAAATAGACTAAAAAAATTCAAAAACGAGGTGGCATTGCAGCAGGAGAAATCCTTGCTGTAGTGAGAAGTTTCTGCCTCAATTGCTTCTAGCACCACAGTGACAAAAAAGCTCTCTACAGCCTTGGTTTCTACCCCAGAATGAAATCTTCACTATGATTTGGCTTGCAACAGGTTCATTAAGTGTTGGACCTCTTTCTTCATGCTAAGGTATGCTACGACTTGCCAGTTGCAACTTAATTCCACTTCTTATTTTTTGTATCAACTCATTTAAAGCTTCACTTATTGCCTTAACTCTAACTCTTGTCATTAGTCCTCTTTGAATGACCAAAGGATTACTTGGTCTTTTGGATGTGCTAGATGGGTTCTCATCTTTACCCTTTTCTTTAAAACAATTTGTTTTTAAATCGGCACTGCATCAAGAAGAATAGAAACATTAAAAATAGCACTCTTGCTATACTTATCAGGCACATCAAGCTTGTAGGAGTTGTCAATAACTCGCTCAACCACTTGGAAACAATCACCACCTCTTGGCTACAACTTTGAGTAATTGAGCCAGAAATCTTTCTTTTTGCACATAACTTTCATTCTCGAAAACAAGTCTTTTATGCCTATTGTGGGCTCAAATGACATAGTGTTCAAGCCTTCACTCTTTTCCCACTTGAATTCCTAATTCTTTCTCATATCAAGTAGATGCATAATGTCTTTAAAGAGCAAATCAGCTAGGTTTTTTGCATCATCTGTCTTACAGCAAGCAATGAAATATATCATCTTCAAAAACCTACCAGTAACAACAAAAACCCAATCTCGGTCCCTCTTTCACCTAGGTAAACCCAATACAAAATCCATAAAAATATCAATCCAAGATTCATTGGGTATATCTAATGGTGTATGGGGTAAAATTCTAGACTTAGCTTGTTTATAAATTATGCATTTCTTATAAATTCTTTCAATATCACGTTTTATATGATGCCTAAGTGATTGATCACTCAAATTATCTAAAGTTTTTCTAATACCAATATGTTTCATTAATCCTTCACCATGTCCTCTTCTAACTAATAATTCTCATAATAAATTCTTAGACACACATAAACTATCTTTTCCAAACAAAGATCCATCATGCCTATCACAATGCCACTTTCTCACATGCATTAAGCACATTCTCAAAGTCAAAATTAGTAACATGCAAGAATTTAATGTGCTCTAATTCTAACAATTTTGTATCTAAAGTAGAGATAAAGGTATACGCTTAAGTTGACGTACCAATAACTTGTCCTATTAAGTACTTCAAAGATTTATGATTGGCTAGAATAACTCTTCAAAATTACTCTTATTGGTTGGTCAGTTGGAATAGAAGCCTCAAGAATAAATTCAATTTGATGCTCAATTCTTTGAATTGGTGGTAATCCATTTAGCTCTTAAGAATAACAAAAGTGAATTTCTACAAGAAAGAAACAACAATACTTTGCAAGGAAGGGTTAAGCTCGTTAGCATAAAAGAAGGATTCTTTATAGAGAATCAAAAGTATAGGCTATCTTGCAATGCATGCTGCTTTTACTTCAATTATTTTTGTGTAAGTGCTCACTGATTTTTGCTCTTTTCTTTAACACTCTCCTTCTTGACTCTTTTTTTCTCATCTTCACTCAATTTCTTGCTAATGTGTTTGTTCTAACTCTTTTTCTTTTTTCTCAACTCATTTTTATCTTAAAACTTTCATTTGATCTTCATAAACTTGTCTAGGGTGATGGGGTTAATCATGCTTAAATGTTTAATTAGGGTTTAGCATGCATATTTATACAATTAGGGTTCAATTAATGCATAATCATTAAATCCAAGTTTGAAACACTAACCTTTAGTGTTCTTTCATGACGATTGAAGTTTCAAATGTATGAAAAACCTCAAAAGAATCAAACTCCCAATTGCTTCTTGCTTTAGCCGAATATGTGAGAGAAGTAGAGAGCTTGAATTTTTAAAATTTTGGAAATTCACTTAATTGTGAAATTTAACCCCTATTTATATGCATATTGATAATGACTCAAGTGCCCCTCATCAAATGGGTCAAAAATAATTGAGCTCCAAAGCTTAGCTTATGCAATAAGCTTTGTAATAGTATAATGCATAAAAACAAGTTTACCCCTGCTAAATCTTTTAATGCCAAACTTACCCTAAAGGTAGTCAAATCACCTTTGACCAATTTTAATTAATTTCGTTTATATTCTCTAATATTAATGGAATATTATAACTTATAAGTTATAATTGGATCAATTTAATAAGCCCTCGATTCTATTAAACTATTTAACCTGTAAACGATTTATACTTTTCGATTGAATATTATCTTCAAGAGTGCTAGCCCTCCTATGGATAATATTTATTCTCTCTCATTTAGTAAGATAGCATATAATTATTGGTTGTAACCTTTTGAGTTCATTGTGGTATTAGTTATGAGTCAAAACCGATGTTATCAATCTCGTTCCAAACTCTTCGAATGTTTAATAACTATAGTTGACATCTAGTAATTTGTTATAATCTCTAATCACAATAAATAAAATCTTTATTGAATCGTTTACTGTCAATTGTATGTGCTATGTGGGTTATGTCTCTGCATCATCTAATACCGATTAAGTTAGAGTTCACAGAAAGTTTAAAGCTTAAACTCAGTGTCTATTTTAGACCATTAATTATTACACGCTGAACTCCTTACTACAAACTCTTTCGTATGATATTTTTCACCACCTTGTCAAGATTTAGTACATCAATCAATTACTAACGTCCATCTAGGAACTCAAACCCTGAATTGAGTCAATGAAAATTCATGATTCTATATATCGAGTCGACAGATTCCATCTTGGCAATCATTCATATCCTGATATAACAAGATCAAACTACCTTCTTGTGAAAAATGTGATTAGTCTTGCACTTATGCACTATATAAACTATATACATCTATATCAAATAAAGACTATGATATCTCAGATCAAAAGAGTATTTTACATATTAGTGCAATCAAAAGATGAATTATTGACTATATATATTCTGATGACTTTATGAATTTTTGATGACTAATTTTGTGATGATTATATTGATAATCTGATTTATTAATCTTTGGTACATAATCATATGTTTTTGATAATGCCAAAATAATTTAATTGAATTATGCTTTATATTGATTTTGAG